>JAWQFJ010012206.1:45000-66268 GCA_034096865.1 Theodoxus fluviatilis
CTAATTTGCTCGTTTGGGTCACTGCTATTGTTTGTCTTGTGGTTTTTCTTAATCCATGCATTATTCTCGCCAGCAAACATCAAAGGAGTGTGACGTGATTATGATATGTTTGATGGAATAAATATTTTGTTAATTTTATTTCACAGGCTGTCACCATGGCTACGGGTGGTGCTGATGCTATTGCACCACTGTTGGAAGAACTCCTCACCTGTGACGTATGTCAAGAGGAGTTTAACTCCACCACCCGACCTCCACGAGTGCTGCCCTGCTACCACAGCTTCTGTGGGGTGTGTCTGCAGAAACTCACCAAGGATGGCAAGGTCAAGTGTCCCAAGTGCCGACAGGAGGCTGCAGCAGATAAACCCTTCCAGATGGACACTCTGAGAGTATCTGTGATGGACTGGAAGCAGTCAGTGCTGAATGTGGAGGGTAAGGCATGTGAGGGCTGTTCTGTGGGAGCCAAGGCAACCAGCAAGTGTCAGGACTGTGCTGAGTATTACTGCAGTGACTGCACCAGTTGCCACCGAAATTTCAAAGTGTCCAAAGACCACACTTTGGTTTCTCTGTCCGAGGCAGCCAAGTCCCCAGAGAAGCTGATCCAGACCCTCAGTGAGAAATGCGACAGCCATCCTGACGAGAAACTCAAGCTGTTTTGTCTGACGTGTGACAAAGCTGTCTGCTCCATCTGCGCTCTGACTCAACACATGGAGGGCCACAAGTTCGTGGAACTCCATAAAGTACTGGAGGACACGAAGAAAAAGGTAACTATGTCTCTCTATGATACTACAGTGGATGTTCTATTACGAGTTGTAGTATATTGTAGGGAAATAAAGCTCGCATACATGTATGGAAGAGGACTCTTGTTAGTCAGTTTGCTTGAACTACGAAGGTTATCTTGTCCATTTTATCAAGCCATGAGCAAGGCTTTAAGTAACTGACCTGGGTGGTGTTTTTTAATACTGTGTTCATAACTTTGGTACAATATCATCCTGAAATGTTTGCTCTTGTAGAGTCTTTGCACAGAGAAAGGCACTTTCTGAGGTCTATACTACTTTTTGTTTACTTGCACTGCAGTTTTCAAATTACTTTTCTTTTTTCCATTGCTTCGGTGTTAATTTGACTTTGACTTGCTTTTTAACTTCTCTGTCCACTTGCAGATCCTGGCAGTCTGTGAGAGGCTGGAGGAGACCCAGAAAACCTTCCAGAAGAAAGCAGAAGAGTCGGAAGCAAGCCTACAGGCACTGGAGAGCAACCACAGGAAGGCAGAGAAAGAAGTGAAGGACGCTTTTTCCAGTGTGGTCAGCACAGCCATGGAGAGGCAGGCAGAGGCGTTGGAGGAACTCAGTGCCAAGGTAGGTGTGATGAAGTGGTGGTCTGGATGAACCCATTCATGCAGTTGTGTGTAAGGGAGTGCAGGTGTGTGTGTAAGTGTGCATGCTTTTGCTGCGGCCTTCCTGCATAGACTTACACATATCTCTATGTGAACACAAGTGTATCATTCATGTGTGGGTTGCTGCCTGAACGTGTGGAAAGTTTGGATGCAGACTGAACATAGCTTGCCTTTGAATGACAATACTCTGGAGTGACTCTACAGTGTAATTCAGTTCTGTTCACAGAATCTGTTATGGGTAAAGAGAGCTCATTACTGGTGCAAGAGGCATGTGTTAGTTCTTCAGGGCAAACCAGCATCCCAGATCATTTTAGTGAAGTACGTGTGCATACGTACCTGTGCATCTGGGCGCTTATTGTGACTGTGTATAACAGCTGATATACAGATTCTATGACGAAAATGTATTGTTTTGTTGTGTTGATTTAGAATAGTATCTTTATGAGTAATGTTTATTTTGCTGTGTACACATACATGTGTCTCTATTTACGCCACATCACTGACCACGGCGATCTCTGGACAGGTGAAGAGTGAGCGACTACACCTGGAGGAACAGCTAGACCACTTTCGATCAATGCAGGCTGCCACCCAGTCTGCAGCAGACTATGGGAGGAGGCTGGTCTCCCTGAGTTTGGCCTCTCAGTTGACCAAGGCGAGTGCTGACTTGGAGAGGACTGCTGCTGACCTGAAGGAGAAAGTGACCACACCTGTGGCTGCTGCTGCAACCTTCCAGGTATTTTGCTCTTGAGTTTTCTATGACAGAAAGAGGTGTTGTTTTCTTTGGAAATGCAAACTATGACAGCCAAGAAAAGTCCATGCTACAACTCCCTTCCAGCCCTCAGCCTCACACCCCACCTCATCCTAAATCAATGCTGTGCATCTTCTTCCTTTTGAAGTAAAGTAATATGAAGCCAGAAAGTGTTTGTTTCTGTTTGTAATTGGTGTATGTTTGTGTGCAATGGGATGGTGAAAAAAGCAGGACATGTAAAATCACCCATCCCAATGCAGAGTTGAGGTGGCAGTAGGAGTTGTCTCCCCTAGACTGTGAGACGAGCCTAAGTCCAAGAAGAGAAAACAGATGGGAAAATGCAATTACAATTGTGTGACAAATATTTATGTATATGATTAGTAATTGAACACACCTTTTGTCACATGCAGAAAAGGAGAAAGGAGCCTTGTAATGCGAGAATTCATACAGAAATAATACCTGCTGGAAGCAGCTTTTAAACAGCACTGCAAGACTACTTGTATCTCCATTTTGCAAACTATAAATGGCTTGGCTTTAGGTCCCCTTCTGTCAGCACACTGTAACACTTCTCTCATTATAAAGTTTTGTCCTCAAAAAGTGTATATTGAACATCCATCAAACGACTGAGTAATGAATGACTCTTGGTTACTTTTCTGTGTGCTAGAATCCTGCAGACACTATACAGTCCTCGTCGCTCCATCACTGAGGCAGTGTGGTTGTCTTGTGAGTGCAGACATGTGCAGCCTTGCACTTTGGCAGCCAGCTGCTGCAGCAGTTGAGTGAGGGCTTGAGGCCTGGTGCAGTGTTGGTGTGTGCTGCAGTAGAGTGGTGTGTGTGGTGGAGACAGCAGCAGCCCTGGGCTGAGTTGGCAATGTGGTTTTGTTGTTGCAGGTGGGGACAGAGAAGCTGGAGGAGCTGAGAGCCTTGCTGGAGTCCCTGGGAACAATCAGTAAGACTTTCTCTATTGTACTGAAAGTATCGTGTGGACATGTGTCTGGCAAATTTACACTGTAGGTATGCTAGGCCCGGAACAGACTGTTACATTGATTTGATATTTACCCACAATGCATTACATGAGTAAATGAGAGTGGAGTCCTTTGATTCTTGATTCTGACGATTTTGGAGTAGAAAACCTGTCTTTCCTGAGACTGACAGTGAGTGAGGTGTGTTTGTTGCAGCACTGTAATTGAGAATGGGTCAGATGTAAGTCTGGAATGAATGTTATGTGTTTGCAGTGATTGCAAATTTGTCATAGTGTGGACTGATTGAGAATGTGTCATCTTTTAGCCATGAATGAGTGCTGTATGTGTGTAGAAAGTGAGAGTGTGTCATAAGTGTGCAGTGACTGACAGTGTGTCATAAGTGTGCAGTGACTGACAGTGTGTCATAAGTGTGAAGTGACTGACAGTGTGTCATAAGTGTGCAGTGATTGACAGTGTGTCATAAGTGTGCAGTGACTGACAGTGTGTCATAAGTGTGCAGTGACTGACAGTGTGTCATAAGTGTGCAATGACTGACAGTGTGTCATAAGTGTGCAGTGACTGACAGTGTGTCATAAGTGTGCAGTGACTGACAGTGTGTCATAAATGTGCAGTGACTGACAGTGTGTCATAAATGTGCAGTGATTGACAGTGTGTCATAAATGTGCAGTGATTGACAGTGTGTCATAAATGTGCAGTGATTGACAGTGTGTCATAAATGTGCAGTGACTGACAGTGTGTCATAAATGTGCAGTGACTGACAGTGTGTCATAAGTGTGCAGTGACTGACAGTGTGTCATAAGTGGTCACTGAGTGAGAATACATGATTGTGCAGTAAATGAGAGTGCATGGTGTGAGTCTGTCTCTTGTGTTCAGTGCAGTGCAGTGAATGAGACTGCATCATCTATGAACAGTGTAGTACAGCCAGTCTTCCTTTGACTTGCAGAGTCTCAGGCTGCTGCTACTGCTGCTGTCCCCACTGGCGTGAGAGACCTTCCACTTGTCTGTGAGTAGCAAGATGTACACACACACACACTTCCACCAACACTCAGTCCTTCATGCTTAAACAAAGAGGTGAGAGGCCGGTGTCAGACTCTGATTCTTGACAAACAAGAGGAGGGTGACCAAATAAGTCTGGTGGTACTTCGTAATCACGGCCAAATTCGCAGATAGTTTAGTGTCTCTATTTGTGTGAAAAGGGAGTAGCCTCCATGAAGGCCCTCCAGGCGTGTGTAACGCTCATTGGTCAGAGAGGTCACACTGCCCTCACTGTCAGACCTTTCCAATCAGAAGGCAGTGTGAAGGCCAGGGTGTTGCACTGTAACACACGACTCACTGAGACAGTGCTTGGCTCCGCAAACTTGCCGTTATTACAAAGTACCGCCAGACTTATTTATTCACTCTCCTCTTGTTTTTCCTTCATGCTTGTGTAGGTGGCTGAGACTGCACTGGCACTTGTAGCTGTAGCATTGTAGAGACTTGACCTGTGTCCAGTGGATGACTGTGAATGGTTGTTGCTTTGTTGTCCTTCCCCAAAGTTGTGACAGTCACACCAGATGCATGCTACAAGGCATCAGTGTCACATGCAGCCTTTGTCACAAGCTTTGCTTCCACTGCTGTCACTTCTTGCACTGAGGACCTGTCTGAAATGCACTTGCACTAACACTTATATCTCTATATATATTTTCGCTGTGTGTGTGTCTGTGTGTGTGTGTGTCTGTGTGACACTCATACGTTTCCACAGTTTTATTCTGATCGACTTGAAACTTGGTATAGGGTTAGGTGTGGACCGGGGTCAGGTCAACGTGGGGTTAAAAAAATGGCGTTGCCATGGTAACCGGAAGTGGGCACAAACAAGATGGCCGCCAAAAACTCAAAGTGCTCCGATTTGACCGAAATTTGGTGTGTGGCTAGGTAAAGTCAGATGATGAAGATCTGTGAACACATTTTTTGGTTACCATGGTTACGTCACGAGAAAAACAAAATGGCGGCTGAGGAAACAATGGACGACTGTGTCGAAGGCGGCAAAGCCGCCTGAGACACAGGAGTTCCCGTCGACTTGAAACTTTGAATGGGGTTAGTTAGATGTGGGCCAGGGTCAGTTCATGGTGGGGTTAAAAAAAAATGGCGTTGCCATGGTAACCGGAAGTGGGCACAAACAAGATGGCCGCCGAAAACTCAAAGTGCTCCGATTTGACCGAAATTTGGTGTGCGGGTTGGTAAAGTCAGATGATGAAGATCTGTGAACAAATTTTTCGGTTACCATGGTTACGTCACGAGAAAAACAAAATGGCGGCAGAGTAAACAATGGACGACTGTGTCCCCATCGACTTGAAACTTGGTATGGGGTTAGGTGTGGACCGGGGTCAGGTCAACATGGGGTTAAAAAAATGTTGTTGCCATGGTAACCGGAAGTGGGCACAAACAAGATGGCCGCCAAAAACTCAAAGTGCTCCGATTTGACCGAAATTTGGTGTGTGGCTAGGTAAAGTCAGATGATGAAGATATGTGAACAAATTTTTTTGTTTGTCATGGTTACGTCACGAGAAAAACAAAATGGCGGCTGAGCAAACAATGGACGACTGTGTCGAAGGCGGCGAAGCCGCCTGAGACACAGGAGTTCCCATCGACTTAAAACTTGGAATGGAGTTAGTTAGATGTGGACCGGGGTCAGGTCATGGTGGGGTAAAAAAAAAGGTGTCGCCATGGTAACCAGAAGTGGGCACAAACAAGACGGCCGCCGAAAACTCAAAGTGCTCCGATTTGACTGAAATTCGGTGTATGTGTAGGTAAAGTCAAATGATGAAGATCTGTGAACACATTTTTGGTTATGGTTACGTAATTAGATAACAAAATGGCGGCTGACGAATTTGGCTTTGTATGTGGCTTTGACGCTTTGCGCATTGCCTGGCCGCGAAGCGGCTAGTATATATCTATATTGAGAGATATAACTCCTTTGATATTATTTCAGCTACATTTTTGTTTCATGTCTTTCAGTTCCTGACATCAGGCTGGATGGCAGTCGTTGCCATGGAGACTGCACAGTCAGTGCTGATGGCTGCTCCCTGAGCAACCAGCCCCACCCTCCCAGTCCCTCCCAGTCACAGCAGAAATTCAGGTTCCTGGGAACTTGTGGCACAGTGGCCTTGCCAGGGCAGACGTGCTACTGGCAGGTCCACATCAAAGCCTTGCCAAATCCACAGATAGCTGGGGTTGCTATTTGTGTGAAGTGGGAGTTGCCTCCATGGAGGCCCTCCAGGCGTGTGTAACGTTCATTGGTGAGAGAGGTCACACTGCCCTCACTGTCAGACTTCTCCCATCAGGAGGCAGTGTGCATGCCTGGGTGTACCACTGTGGCACACAACTCCCTGACACAGTGCTGGCCCCCTTCAACCCACACAGCCCTGTCGAAAGAACCCTAGGCTTCCTGCTGGATGCCCAGAGGAAACGTCTTGCCATCCTAGACGTTGATGGCAGACAGGTGCTGTGTGAGAGGGAGGTGGCCATGTCACAGCCTCTGTGGCCATGTGTCAGTGTGGTCAATCCAGCAAGTTTGACCAAAGCCTCAGTGTGTGTGAGAGTGGAGAGTGGTCAGCATGTGACCTTGACCCCTGACATGGTCAGTCTCATCAGATCACTGTTGAAGTAAGGTACAAATAAGGGAAGGAAGGAAGAAATTTAGAAAAGAAAAAAAGAACGGAAATAAAGAAGGAATGATTAAAATAGACAGATTGACAGAGAATCTAACAAAATCTAATACATGTATACATGTAGAATAAATTGGCAATATGAATAGACTGGAGGATGTTTGAAAGCATGTGTCTGTATGTATGTGTGTGTGTGTGTGTGAATGTGTGTGTGTATTTCTGTGTGTATGTGTGTGTGTGTGTGTGTGTGTGTGTGTGTGTGTGTTTAAGTGTAGATGTGTATATGTATAGATGTGTATGTATGTGTGTGTGTTACTGTAGATGTATGTTTGTATGTATATGTGTGTGTATGTGCTTGTGTGCATGCATATATGTGAGTTCATGTGTGTTTGTGGAAATACAAGCTTTGTTTTGTATTTTGAATGTTTGTATGAGTAAGGTATTGGTGTGTGTGTGCGCGTGCGTGCGTGTGTGTGTGTGTGTGTGTGTGTGTGTGTGTGTGTGTGTGCGTGCGTGTATGTTAGTGTGCGTGCGTATGTTTGTGTCTGTTTGTCTGTGTGTCTGTCTTTCTGCGTGTGTGCATGTGTGCTTGTGTGTGTGTGAGTGAGTGTGTGTGTGTGTGTGTGTGTGTGTGTGTGTGTGTGTGTGTGTGTGTGTGTGTGTGTGTGTAATGTTTTCATAGTGGTATGATTCGCATTGAAAAAGAATATTCAGTCAATGGCTCTTCTTTTATTTTCTTTTGTCCCCTTGCTGTTTTTTCAATTCAGTGCCAAATTATTTTGTGGTCACATGACCATATCATGACTCTCACATGACAAGTCTTGGCGTGGCATGACATGACTTGTCATGATGGAACAAAACAGTCTTTACTGACATGCTTACAGTGTTTGTAAGGAAGTTTTCTTGGTGTGGACCATGTACTGTTTTTCTGTGGTCTGTCTGTCTGTGCAAAATTTGTATTTGAAGCAGCCATGAAGAGAAAGTGTGTTTTCTTGTTAAGTCTATGAAAGAAAAATCATGTTCATAATATTGGCTGAAGATGTATGCCTGGTACCTACCTTTGTCAGTGACTGGTACAAGGCTGTGTGTCTGGTAGTGAGACTCTGGTCTCATGCTGATGACCTGTGGTGTTGGATGTAGCTGGTGTGGTGGACTGCAGCCTTGGCAAGATGGAAGCACTGGCATTGCATCTGCACACAGCAGTGTGTAAGGGGCACCTGTGAGGGCTGGACTGCACTCCTTGATGGAAAGAGACATGGGACGCCTGCACTGCCAAGCTTTGGTGGTGGCCAGGGACTTGAGGAGGTAGAGGAGAGAAAAGGGACGTCCGATGACCAGGGGGTAAAGACTGCAGCAGTGCTATGTGTGCATGGTGGATGGAAGTGAATTGGACAGGACACGTGACACTGTAGTGTGACTGTGAGTGTCTGTGTGACTCCCCTGTGACAGGAGGTGATGGTGATGGACAGCATACTACATTGGTTTTCTCCCTGATTGTAGACCTGTTTTTCTTACAATTTACCTATATTGTTGTCCATACAGCATGTAGCAGTGTGCTTCCTCGCTCTGTGAAAGTGTTCTTCTCAGTTACACATTGCAGCATAAATGTACATCTTTGTCGATTGTGTCACTTTGAAATCAAAGAGATGACGATCGAGTGAGATTTCTTGTTCCATTTACACCTGTTTTCTGCAGATATGTATGTCTCAAGCATTATGACTTTGTTTCCAATCATATATCAGCACATGTCCACACTATTGCAATGTGACGTGCCACGTATCTGTACAGTCATTGTGCACGGAAGCTTAGTCTTTCTGTCAAGGCTACAATTCCTTCTCCATACATTGAAATAATATGAATAAACTTTTATAATAAATACCAGGAAGAAATGGTGTCGACTACTTTTGTTATTTTGATGTTTCAGTTTATTGGTCTTTTTGCCAAAAATCGTTCCCAGTGAGCGTCATCCACTATGCATGTCATTCCGTGTCTGTGTGGGAGTGCAGGCTTTTTATCAGACACAGGGGTGGAGTGGTGGAGTGTGACAGAAGTCATTCCGTGTCTGTGTGGGAGTGCAGGCTTTTTATCAGACACAGGGGTGGAGTGGTGGAGTGTGACAGACGGCTGGAGCCGCTCGATGTCCCCCTCATCAGGTGGACCCCCTGGCTGCTGGGATTTCGGGGCCTGCTCCAGTAGCTAGGCAGGGGACCCACTATCAGATGCCCAATGGGGGCGGGGGTGAGGCCTGAGTGAAATGGTTTAGTCACTGGCTCAACCGGCCTTATGAAGACTATCTTGCAAGACACTGTGCCAGGAAGAGGAAGGAAAGGCAGACAGCGGAAAAGATGGGAAGATGACATCAAAGAGAGAGCGGGCTCGTCCTTCGGCAGTTTCCAGAGGGCGGCAAAAGACAGTAGAAGTTGGCGATAACTTGTCAGAAAATCATCAGTGGTGCCCCTACGGTCCCAGTAAAGGGTTATGGAATTAGTAGTTACAGTAGTAGTAGTAGTAGTAGTAGTAGTAGTAGTAGTAGTAGTAGTAGTAGTAGTAGTAGTAGTAGTAGTAGTAGTAGTAGTAGTAGTAGTAGTAGTAGTAGTAGTAGTAGTGGTGGTGGCTGTTGCTGGCGGTGGTGCCGGCGGCGGCGGGGGCGGCGACGGCGGTGACTGCGGCGTAAGCGGCGGTGGCAGTGGCGGTTGTTGTGGATGGTCAAAGCGGTGGTGGCAGTGTCGGTGGCGGTGGCGATGGTGGCAGTGGCGGTTGTGACTGCTGCGGTGGCGGTGGCGGGGGCGGGGGCGGGGACAGGGGTGGCGGTTATCGCAGTGGCGTTGGTGGTGGCGGTTGCGGCGGCGATTTTGGCGGTGGTGGAGGTGGTGGGGGGTGACAGTGAAGGTGGCGGTTGTGCCGGTTTCGTTGGCGGCGGTGGCGGAGGCAGCAGTGGCTTCGGCGGCGGTGGTGGTGGCGGTGACGGTGGCGGTGGTGGCGGTTGTGGGGCGTAGCGGTGGTGGTGGTGGCGGTGGTGGCGGCGGTGGTGGTGGCAGTGTTAGTCGTAGCAGACCCCCCGCGTCTCCTTAGGCGATTAACAAAAGGCGAACAGCTCGGGAAATCCAGACTGGGTTTGACGTCACTTGAAGCAGCTCCGGGGATTTTGTGGTCAATGACCTGACATAGCCTACAGAAGCTGATAGACCGTATATCTCTATTTATGCATGTATCTATGCATCCATTCAAAATTCTATTCATATCTATCTAATCTTTATTTATTCATTCCAGTCTATTGCACAAACTGATTCTTTTTATAGTGGCATATACATGTACCCCCCCCCCCCCCCTCTCTCCTCTCTCTCTCTCCTTTCTCTCTCTCTCTCTCTCTCTCTCTCTCTCTCTCTCTCTCTCTCTCTCTCTCTCTCTCTCTCTCTCTCTCTCTCTCTCCCTTATTCACCTACTTGTTTCAGACTCTCCTTCATTAAAAAGGCACTGCATGTAGTTACACATAGTTGTAACTACTCAAGCCTTACAATCGTGGGCTGTCGTTTCCTGAACACTCTTGCGCTCCTGTCTTCCTGTCAGTGACAAACTACGTTCCACATTCTTCAAGCGAAGGAAACACAACGTCTCGATCGAGGAACCTGACACGTGTTGCGTAGAGGCGAGGAAAGCAAGGTTCTCGCGTGGAATAGGCTGATGTTAGCATGTGACGACATGTCATAACCTTTACATCTGCTGATCAAATCTCGATACAAGCTGATTCGTTCTCTCTCTCTCTCTCCCCTCCCCCCCTCTCTCTCTCCCTTTCCCCTATTTTCTTTCTTCATGCCGCCTCTCACTAATTTAAACAAAAGCATTACATATAGTTGTAACTACTCAAGCCTTACAATCGTGGGCTGTCGTTTCCTGAACACTCTTGTGCTCCCTTTCAGTGACAAACTACGTTCCACATTCTTCAAGCGAAGGAAACACGTCTCAATCGAGGAACCTGACGTGTTGCATAGACACGAGGAAAGCAAGGATATCACGTGAAATAGGCCCGTAAACTCGCTCCCTCTGCAGAAAGAGCGGTATGTGGACTTGTCTCTTCTCCTCTTTCCATGACGTGGATGACAGCTAGAGTGGGACGCTTGTGGAGTGTGGGGAGCTCAGTGGTGACAGTGGGAGGTGGCTGTGGTGTAGAAACTGGGACGTGTCATCCTTGTCCTCCTTTTGACTGTGGATGTGCTTTGCTTGATGGCTGTTTGGAGTCTGACCGCCCATTGCTTCTACTCCTCCACTGTTCCTCGCTCCTTTGGAACTGCTTGAGACTAGCGTGGAAAACTTTGTGCTTCTTTTGTCCTTTCTTCCACCCTCGAGCACCCACACCCCTCCCCTACCTTCCTGACCCTGTTCACTTATTCCCACTGCTCAGTCCACCACCCACCAGCCCCCACCCCTCACCCCTGACCCTCCACCCCTCCCTGTGCCGTCGTTACAAGGAAGGAAGAACTGGTCGACGAATGTCACCTTGCGTTGTGGCTGTTATACAGTCTTGGTCAGTTTTCCAGTTTGCTGCATGCTTGGACGAGAAGGCTGTGTGTTGTTTGTTCTTGTCTTCTCTGCCCTGCCACAGCTCTGCCCTGTCTTCCTTCACTGCTTCTGCTGACCTGATGCTCCTGCTTCCCCTGCTCTTCTTAATTTTGCTACTCCTCCTCTGCTTCGGTTCTCATACTAATCATACTGTTACATGTCTTGCAAAAATATAATTTGCTTGTTAGGGTTACTGATATTGTCTGTCTTGTAGTTTTTCTTAATCCATGTATTATTCTCACCAGCAAACATGAAAGGAGTATGATGTGATTATGATATGTTTGATGGAATACATCTTTTGTTAATTTTATTTCACAGGCTGTCACCATGGCTACGGGTGGTGCTGATGCTATTGCACCACTGTTGGAAGAACTTCTCACCTGTGACGTATGTCAAGAGGAGTTTAACTCCACCACCCGACCTCCACGAGTGCTGCCCTGCTACCACAGCTTCTGTGGGGTGTGTCTGCAGAAACTCACCAAGGATGGCAAGGTCAAGTGTCCCAAGTGCCGACAGGAGGCTGCAGCCGACAAGCCCTTCCAGATGGACACTCTGAGAGTGTCTGTGATGGACTGGAAGCAGTCAGTGCTGAATGTGGAGGGCAAGACCTGTGAGGGCTGTTCTGTAGGTGCCAAGGCAACCAGCAAGTGTCAGGACTGTGCTGAGTATTACTGCACTGACTGCACCAGTTACCACCGAAATTTCAAGATGTCCAGGGACCACACGCTGGTTTCTCTGTCCGAGGCAGCCAAGTCCCCAGAGAAGCTGATCCAGACCCTCAGTGAGAAATGCCACAGCCATCCTGATGAGAGACTCAAGCTGTTTTGTCTGACGTGTGACAAAGCTGTCTGCTCCATCTGTGCTCTGACTCAACACATGGAGGGCCACAAGTTTGTGGAACTCCAGAAAGTCGTCGAAGACGTGAAGAAAAAGGTGAATGTTTTTCATAGTTCAGTGGTTATATATGATATATATCAAGTATTTGAAGTACAGCGATTCACATAGAGAGTACCCTATTTACTGAATGGAAAATGTACATAAGTGCATTCCATCGAAGGCTTCTTAGTTTTGATGTTTCCACTGTAAGTCACGTGAGCAAGAGACGGATAATCACAGTGGATTTTGATTCCACTGGGCACACGCTGTTGGGAAAAAGCCCGCCCCCTTTTACCATGTTGGTAAATAACTTGCAGCAAGCTCTGCATAGAGGGATGAGGCAACAACAACATTGTGGTTACGGTTACATCACACACTCACACACACACACACACACACCACACACACACACACACACATACATACACACATACATACACACACATGCGCATTCGCACACGCACACACACACACACACACATATATATATATATATATATATATATATACACATACTCACACGCATGCATGCACACACACACATACACACACACAAAACACAATCACAGATTGGTAGGTAGGAATGGGGGTTTTTAATGCAGGATTAAGACTTTATACACGTGTGTGTGTGCGTGCGTGTGCGCTTGTGTATGTATATGTGTGTGTGTGAATGTATGGTTTACAGGGTTCGTACAGGTCATGGAAAACCTGGAAAGTCATGGAATTTGATTTGTCATTTCCCAGGCCTGGAAAATCATGGAATTTCACATTAAGTCATGGAATTTAGTAAATAAAAAAAATAAATAAAAAAAGATGTTTTCTAGGCTGTGCTTCGCGCGATACTCTCAATCTATTTTTACCTGCTGCAAACGACAGGAAAATGTGCCCTTGCATCCCATTGGTTAATTTTGAAGGCTCGTTTGTCTTCTGCTTCCTGATTGGTTCTTTGGCTAGGTGACCTGGTTTCATTTCCACGCCGGTCGGGTCAGTTGGTTCAAACGAGGAGAAAGTGAAAAGAGCTTGTTTTGTTTGTGGTGCAGTGTTTCTTAGAGATTATCATCATGCCTGGAAAGTGTTGATTTCAAGACACTTGGTCACGAGACGAAAAATACCGTGAGTGGGTCATGCAAGTGAAACTGAAAGTGCCGATTTTGTGAAAAAGAGTTTGTGTCCAACATGGGAGAGGCAGCCTTGAAAAGCCACATGAAAGGTATCGCGCACTATTTCAAATTACTGGATTTTTACAAAGAAAGATTTGAAAAAGGTTAAAGTAATGTCCATTCATGATTTGTTTGTTAACTTGCATTTGTCAGTTTTTGAATCAATCTGCTGTAAAATATAATAAAAAGAATTAGAACTTTTTTTTACAAAGGGTGTATTATGCGTGAGATTGGTCGTGCGCCATACACTTTTCTCTTTAAAACTGTCATGTATCACAGTACGCTAAGTCATGGAAAATGTTATTGAAGCTCATAGAAAGTCATGGAAAAGTCATGGAATTTTGTATCTAAAAACCTGTACGAACCCTGGGTTTAAAACAGTTTATGTAACTTCTCCTCTTTCCAATGATTTCGTATTTCTGCGATTTTGAAGTTATTCATCAATTGTCGTGTCCATGTACAGATACTCTCATTGTGTGAGAGGCTGGAGGAGGCCCAGAAAACCTTCCACAAGAAAGCAGAAGAGTCGGAAGCAAGCCTACAGGCACTGGAGAGCAACCACAGGAAGGCAGAGAAGAAAGTGAAGGACACTTTTTCCAGTGTGGTCAGCACAGCCATGGAGAGGCAGGCAGAGGTGTTGGAGGAACTCAGTGCCGAGGTAGGTGTGATGATGTGATGGTTTGAATGAATCAGCTAATGCAATTGTGTGTATATGAGTGTAGGTATATATGTAGGTGTGCTTGAATTTGCTATGTCTTTCATCTATGAACACCATGTAATCAAGTATGTATTTCTTCATGTTTGGATTGCTGCCTGAACGTGTGAATAGATTGGGTGCAGACTGAACATAGCGTGCCTTTGAATGACAATACAATTGAGTGACTCTACAATGTAATTCAGTTGTGTTTACATAATCTATAGTGGGGTGAAGGGAATTGTATTATTAGTGTAGGAGGCATACATTAATTCTGCAGGGCAATGCAACTTCACAGATCATTCTAATGAAGTATATTTGCATACTTGATTGTGCATCTGTGCATTTGTTAAAGTGTTATTGTGACTGTGTACAACAACATGTACAATTTATGTGACAGCCAGTTCTTGTTTTGGTGTTAATTTAGGAACGACACTGATATTGTTTTCCCTCCAACTTACCAGTAGACAAACTAGTGATATATGACCTTTTGACCTCGAAAAAAGAATTTGCAAAATTCATACCCACACGTGACTGCCTGCTCCGCCAATCCGCTTGCTTTTAAACATAGGCAGGAAGCACGTCAGCCAAGGGGAGGTAACTCCCAGTGCCACGTGATCGCTGTGCAGTATACAGACCTGCCAACCCACCATCATGCCAAAGAGTAGCATCCAGAGCTATTTGGAGTAGCATTGAAGAAATAGGCGTAGCGGAGGTGGGGGGGGGGGAAGGGAGAGATGAGGCTGAACCGGCGGCGTGAAAGCGGGGGGGGGGAGGGGGGGGGGCAGAGAGATAAGGCTGTGAAGGCGGCGCTGTAAGCTGACCAGGCGGCGTGAAAGCGGGGGTGGAGGGGGGGGGGGGGTGTTTCTCCATCACGGTCAAAAGTTCAAGCACGCGGGAAAAGCGTAGTTTTTACAGACGAGCGTAGCAGCGTAGCAAGCATGTCGAAAGCGTAGCATGCTACGCCTAAAGCGTAGCACTTGGCAGGTCTGAGTATAAAAGCAGCTAGCAGGCAGAGAACGCCCTCTTAGCACCGCTGAGATACCCAAGCAAATGCACAAACGGGGAGGTGGGTGGGACAATACTTTGTCTACTGGTAAGTATGTCAGGAAAACATAGAAATTAGTTTAAATTTCTTCAAGTTTTCCCTCCAACTTACCAGTAGACAAACTAGTGATATGATTGCCCAGCAATGGGTGGCGGGTTGTGCATGAGCACCTGACAAAACTTTAAACCACTCACCCTCAAACACGAATAGCCGAACCCGCAACAACCAACTTGTTGATGCCGATCTGCCCGAACGTCCGCCGAGTGGCCAGACACCACGCTGCGGCGTTGGGAGTCCGCAGAACGCACACGATCAGAAACACGGCGCGCGCGACGCACCGCCCTGTCCGACCTCAGGGAAGGGCAGAGGCGGGGAACCGAGGAACGCACAGGAAGGGAGCGCGGTGAGAATGCCGCACACCGCCCCGCGTGACCTGTCGGGAGCGCAGGGGCGGGGCACAGAGGAACGCACAGGAAGGGAGGCGGCATGCTGACCGGACCAGTGTTGGCTGAAAGGCCGGTGGCAACGCTCCGCCGTAACCCAACCGCACCGCTCGACCTGCTGGGAGCGCAGGGACGGGGCACATATGACCGCACAGGAAGGGGGGGCGGCATGCTGACCGGACCAGACAGTGTTGGCTGAATGGCCGGCAGCAAGGCTCTGACCTGGTCGAACTGCAAAGCTCAACCTTTCTGGAATGCGGGACACCTGACCGCCCGATACGTACCTCTCCGAGCCCACAGGGTCGCGCATCCGGCCAGGAGAACGGTAACGGAAAACCCGACCCTCGGGCCAGGCAGAGCGCGTCCTGACCCGCGTGCCCCGACACACCGGACACCGGAGGTGGAGGGCTGAAACCAAAACAGAACTCGCGGTCTAACCGACGAGCAACCCCCGACCCACCGGAAGAAACAGGAGAGGAGATGTCAGAAAATCCCTGGCCCACAGGCAGATTTAAGACATACGCAGCAGAACGCAAAGAGGGAGGTCGAGTGCCGAAAAACCCCGACGCCTCACTCCAAGGTTCCGACCCTGACACACGCAAAGCAGACGGCAGCTCCAACACGACATGTGAACTCAGACAAACCCATGCAACACCTGCGGATGATAGAATCATCAGACAGGAAGAATACAACAATCCCACAAAAAGCGTCAACGTAACGTAACCGCCGAACAGTAAATGCAAGGGAGACCGAGTTCGAAACAAGCATGAAAAAACAGCCAAGTGAACCTGTGAAAAAGAAGCCAAGCCGAAAGTTCCAAAGTGAACGTTCGAATGGCCAAAACCCCAACGAGGCTGCAGGAGAGACACCAGAGCAAGAGATCGATTCATTCCCCCTCTGCCAGAGCTAGCAGATCAGGGAATCATGAGCTCCTGTCCAGAAGAAAGGTACCTAAAATCAACCGATGACGCTCCAGAGCGATTCGGCCAACCGGGGGGGGGGGGGGTTGGGGGGGCGGGCACCTGGGATGGCACGGGAAGGGAGGCGGCGTGCTGACCGGACCAAACAGCGTCTGCTGAACGGCAAGTAGTCACGCTATGCCGAGATCCCACCGCAGAGCTCGACCTCCATGAGCGCGGTGGGAGTGCCGCACCGCCCCACTTGACCTCTCGGAAGCGTGGGGACGGAGCACATGGGAGCGCACTGGAAAGGAGGCGGCATGCTGACCGGACCAAACAGTGTTAGCTGAATGACCGGTCGCAACGCAATCTAACCACATAGCTTGACCTTCCGGAAGCGCGGTGGGTGTGTAGCACCGCCCAGCACGACCTGTCAGAAGCGCAGGGGCGGGACACAAGAGATCGCTCGGGAAGGTAGGCGGCGTGCTCACCGGACCAAACAGTGGTAGCTGAACGGCCGGGAGCGGCGCTCTGCCTAAGTCAACCGCAGAGCTTGACCTTGCGGAAGCGCGGGACCACCTTCCGTCAGTATGCCGCATGGCACCAACTTCCGAGAGCGCGGGAACAGGCCACAAGGAACGCACGATACGTACCTGCCCGAGCCGACCGGCTCGCGCACCTGCCCAGGAGCTGGGGAACTGAAAACAACTCCGAGCAAGGCAGCAACTGGACCAAACAGCGTGTGCTGAACCGCCGGTAGCAATGACCTGCCGTGACCCCACCGCAGAGCTCGACCTAACAAGAGCGCAGGGGCGGGGCACATGGGAGCGCACTGGAAGGGAGGCGGCGTGCTGGCCAGACCAAACAGTGTTAGCTGAATGGCCAGTAGCAATGCTCTGCCGCGATCTAACCGCAGAGCTCGACCTCTGGGAGCGCGGTGGGTGTGCCGCCCAGCGCGACCTTACGGAAGCGCAGGGCTGGGGCACAGGAGATCGCACGGAAAGGTAGGCGGCTTGCTCACCGGACCAAACAGTGTTAGCTGAACGGCCGGGAGCGACGCTCTGCCTAAGTCCAACCGCAGCTCGACCTTTCGGTGAGCGCAGGACCGCCTTCCGTCAGAATGCCGCATGACACCACCCTCCAAGAGCGCGGGAACAGTACACATGAACGCACGATACGTACTTGCCCAAGCCGACCGGCTCGCACACCCGCCCAGGCGAACGGGACATGGTTGGTGAAGGGCTGCAACCAACACAACACGCGCAGCCGACCGACGAGCAGCAACCGACCCGCCGGAAAAAACGGGAGAGGAGAAAACAAAATACTCCTGTCCCACGTGCACGGGAAAAGGGGTAGAGGCCGGGCTAGAAACCCGCCCCTACCGCACCAGCAGCAAACGCGGACCCAACCACAGAGTCCACCGTCGAAGCAGACCGCGTGTTGAGAATAGCAACAACTGCAGCGTGCGAGAACCGAATTTCCGCAGCGCCACCTGTCAACACAGGAAAAGCCGCGGGAGCACCCAAAAACAACCGACTCGTGGATGCAAGAGAAGGAATGAGAGAAGAAGCACTCACTCGTAATAAGCGAGAATTCCTGCCTCCCCCCAACCTCGCTGCCACAACCTTGTCAACGCCAAAAGTGCGCCCACCTCCAACACGCCCAGCGTGAAGGAGGGTCGCCATTAACGCTCACAGCAAGGCGCCAGACCCGAAGCCCGGGAATGGTGCACAGCGCAGCAACAACAGCGAACGCGAAGACAAGCACACAAGCGAAACACCTCCAGGTCATATATCACTAGTTTGTCTACTGGTAAGTTGGAGGAAAAACATAGAAATTAGTTTAAATTTCTTCAAATTTTTATGCTTCCTGTTCTGTTTGCTGCGTATACATATCTGTACTTATGGCACATCACTGACCACGGTGATCTCTGGACAGGTGAAGAGTGAGCGACTACACCTGGAGGAACAGCTAGACCACTTTCGATCAATGCAGGCTGCCACCCAGTCTGCAGCAGACTATGGGAGGAGACTGGTCTACCTGAGTTTGGCCTCTCAGTTGACCAAGGCAAGTGCTGACTTGGAGAGGACTGCTGCTGACCTGAAGGAGAAAGTGACCACACCTGTGGCTGCTGCTGCAACCTTCCAGGTATTTTGCTCTTGAGTTTTCTATGACAGAAAGAGGTGTGGTTTTCTTTGGAAATGCAAACTGTGACAGCCAAGAAAAGTCCATGCTACAACTCCCTTCCAGCCCTCAGCCTCACACCCCACCTCATCCTAAATCAATGCTGTGCATCTTCTTCCTTTTGAAGTAAAGTAATATGAAGCCAGAAAGTGTTTGTTTCTGTCTGTAATTGGTGTATGTTTGTGTGCAATGGGAGGGTGAAAAAAGCAGGACACGTAAAATCACCCATCCCAATGCAGAGTTGTTAAGGTGGCAGTAGGAGTTATTTCCCCTAGACTGTGAGACGAGCCTAAGCCCAAGAAGAGAAAAAAGATGGGAAAATGCAATTACGATTGTATGACAAATATTTATGTATATGATTTGTAATTGAACACACCTTTTGTAAAGGAGAAAGGAGCCTTGTAATGCGAGAATTCATACAGAAATAATACCTAATGGAAGCAGCTTTTAACTCTCTGGCATCGTATCGCAAGGTTACTTAAGCCCTGCCTTAATAGCCCGAACGGTTGCACGGCGACAGGCCCGTGCAGCTGTCGCCCGTGCCACTCGTGCGGCGAGAACTGGGCTCGCCCTCAACTGCCCGTGCTCCGTGCGCGCCGAATGCCCCGACAGCTAGCTCGCTCTCTGTCTGCGAGAAGGTGTCGGGCAAAAAATTGCTTGCAGCACATGTTATGGGAGCTCGCTCCTCATTGGCTGAGAAACCGAATCTTCTTCTTCGGAGGAGGTTTTGTTGGCTTCTCGCGACTGTTTCCACAATTAAAATGGCGGATATAATCTACGGTTCGACCAGAATACGCTGTATCTGTTGATACTCAAAACCCATCCAAAGAAAATATAAGCCATGAACAGCATTAATTTATCACAGCTGTATGTTGATTGCATCGTTAGGTTGTGAAAGCGCTCACATTTTACAACTGGAATGGAGGTCGACTCGCCCTCTGTGTGGACCAGCCGAAGGCAGGTTCAAGGACAACAATCACAATGTATTTATAATCTTTCCTGGTGTCGGTGAGGTCCGCGCGTCAGCTAGGCCTATAAATAGAAGTGCGCGAAGCTTGGCTGGGCTCGTATCAACAAGACTGAGTAATTTAGTCGAGAAAACAGCAAATTTACAACGCATACTTCAATTTCAATGCAAAATTCGATGTAACACACAGCAAAAGAAGGTCATCGAAATACAGCCACGGTTAGACTCGACTACGCTCCACAGTCAGAGGAAATCTGTTGTACGCGTGAACTCTCAACTCTCTCTCGCTGACGCTGTGCGTTCGCCTCTATTAAAATAACAACAACGCCCGGTTGGCGACGACAATGAAGACTGGGGGACTGCGTGAGAAGGGGGGAGCGGTTTGACAACTTGGTTTGGCCGATAAATCGCTATATAAACCATACTTTTACAATAAGAATGAGTACTCGCATTGGCGACGACTGCTATAGAGTATAGTTTCGACCAGAAGGATTTCGACCAGAATCAAAGATAAGAATAAGAATATACATGTATGCATCTATGATCCTCTTTGCATCAGATGTTGTATAGAAAATAATAGCTCACACACATCGGTTTATATGATACTAGACAGCAATCTGAGAGCACAGACCTCACTAAGTACGCCACAGTTTCTCTTCCGTGACCTCCATGACAACAATCTGAGTCGTCACCTCCGTCAAGTTCGCCGACACCATCCGAACGACAAGCAGTTAAGTTAGGCATTATAACTTAATAGCCCGACTGTGAGACGGGCGAACCGGCGTTTGGAGTCAGACGGCGCGCTCCATTAAGAACGAACGCAGTTTCGGCGAGAACCCCAAACGCCCGTTCGCTCGTCTGACAGTCGGGCTATTAAGGCAGGGCTTTAGGATACGATAGCAATTTTCTCGTTCTGGTTCTACTGGTCTAAGGGAGATAAATCTTGTTTGCATGTGTTACTGAATCAATGTGCAAGCAGATTTAGCTCCCTTTAGTCGATGATTTACACCAATTATCAGAAATCGTAACTTTTGTGCGCATGGTGTACGTTGACAAAATGGCGAGAGAGCGACGAACGGAGACGCTAAATATTGTGATTGTTCGCTAAGTTTTTCATGATTTGGTTTATTGCAAGCTTCCATCTGCTTGTACTTGTTTCTACTAAATGTTTATAAATATTTGCATTGCTTGGATATTGAAATTTAACGTTTTTCATTTTCTGAGTGCTTGTAATAGTTGTATGCTTCCCATAACAGCTAGTGAACTGTTTTCTTTTCCTACTTTTTCATTTTTGCGCATGTACACACTCAATTCTATGGTGTGTAATTCATAATTAGCACTTTTAGTCACTTACATCATTCTTTGCATGTAAAGAGTAAATAGAGAGCTTTCATTTGAGATATAATGTGTCTTGTTATCTTATGCCTTTGTATTTTTATTATATGTTTGAAAATGCATGAAAAACTTACGACTCCAAAGAGTTAAACAGCACTGCAAGACTTCTTGTATCTCCATTTTGCAAACTATAAATGGCTTGGCTTTAGTCCCCATCTGTGAGCACACTGGAAAACTTCTCTCATTATAAAGTTTTGTCAACAAAAAGTGTATATTGAACATCCATCAAATGACTGAGTAATGAATGACTCTTGGCTACTTTTCTCTGTGCTAGAATCCTGCA
>JAWQFJ010012207.1:0-2500 GCA_034096865.1 Theodoxus fluviatilis
GCATTACAGGCACAGGCATTACAGGCATTACAGGCATTACAGGCATTACAGGCATTACAGGCATTACAGGCATTACATGCATTACAGGCATTACATGCATTACAGGCATTACAGGCATTACACACACATACATACATACATACATACATACATACATACATACATACATACATACATACATACATACATACATACATACATACATACATACATACATACATACATACATACATACATACATACATACATACATACATACATACATACATACATACATACATACATACATACATACATACATACATACATACATACATACATACATACATCACATACATACATACATACATACATACATACATACATACATACATACATACATACATACATACATACATACATACATACATACATACATACATACATACATACATACATACATATCAACAAGACTTTATTCACGAAGGAGTACAATGTTGTACATAGTGAATAGATACATGATTCATGCGAAATGTAGCACCTTAGGATAGGGTAGAGTCTGACTACTTACAATACTCACGATGGTGGTCGCTTCTTTGGGAGTGTAAACGGGGAGATAGAGACAAAAGAGTTTTTTCAATAGAATTGCATGCCAAGTGTACTTATGGGACATAACTGCTGATGGCTTGCTCTAGAAGCATCGTTTAATTTAGCATGATTGTCTCCCTTTGATCACCTGCTATTCAACTGATTGTAGAGAGGATGATATTTTACTGAAGCAGAATACAAAGTGCTGGTTGCATATATTTTTTGAATACACAACAATCATACCCGTGTATACCTGAATATGAATTCACGGCTGTATCAACATAGATCAAACAGTTTCCCATAGTCAGTTAAGCACACACAAACCATATCTATATGTCAACATGGAACAAACTGCTCCCTCATGCTCTACAGAAAAATGTAGTTAATATTTTAGCACAGAACAGGCAGGTGTGACAAGTACACATACGGCTGTATCAACATAGATCAAACAGTTTCTTATAGCTTATTCAGTTAAGCACACACAAACCATATCTGTATATGGGTATGTCAACATGGAACAAACTGCTCCCTCATGCTCTACAGAAAAATGTAGTTAATATTTTAGCACAGAACAGGCTGGTGTGACACGTACACATACGGCTGTATCAACATAGATCAAACAGTTTCTCATAGTTTATTCAGTTAAGCACACACAAACCATATCTGTATATGGATATGTCAACATGGAACAAACTGCTCCCTCATGCTCTACAGAAAAATGTAGTTAATATTTTAGCACAGAACAGGCAGGTGTGACAAGTATACATACGGCTGTATCAACATAGATCAAACAGTTTCTCATAGGTTATTCAGTTTAGCACACACAAACCATATCTGTATATGGATATGTCAACATGGAACAAACTGCTCCCTCATGGTCTACAGAAAAAAGTAGTTAATATTTTAGCACAGAACAGGCAGGTGTGACAAGTACACATACGGCTGTATCAGCATAGATCAAACAGTTTCT
The DNA here is from genome assembly GCA_034096865.1 of Theodoxus fluviatilis. Classification (NCBI taxonomy): domain Eukaryota; kingdom Metazoa; phylum Mollusca; class Gastropoda; order Cycloneritida; family Neritidae; genus Theodoxus; species Theodoxus fluviatilis. The sequence goes on from JAWQFJ010012207.1 coordinate 1,538, forward strand.
CATAGGTTATTCAGTTAAGTACACACAAACCATATCTGTATATGGGTATGTCAACATGGAACAAACTGCTCCCTCATGCCCTACAGAAAAATGTAGTTAATATTTTAGCACAGAACAGGCAGGTGTGACAAGTGCTCATACAGGTGCAGGTTTGCACTCATATAATGGGAGAAGCCTCTCAGTGTTTTTTTTTTTTCTTCTTCTGAACTTGAAGCATGGGCCTCAGCATAGGGGAGGTGGGGAAACGGTACTGTGGGAGAAGACTTCTGAGGAGGGGAGGGGGATTATATGGGGTGGGGGTTGGGGGATGGGGCAAGGTGTATTTGGTGATTCTTTCTTCTTCATTCAATTCTACTCAGGGCAGGACCTGTCTACATCTTTGCTTCCACATTATGTGGGAACCAATCATCGCACTTACTGAAGCATATCGGGCGATGCTCTTGGCTCTGCGGGTTGAGATTCCCATCATTCGCAGTCCGCTAACGAAACGGTTGTGCACAGAACCGAGTGATCCTATTACCAGGGCTATTGTCTTGCACTGAAATCCTAGTTCCTGGATGCACTGGTTGAGGGGCAGGTACTTCTCGAATTTGTGCTGGTAACATTCACTAACAAAGGCATCAAATGGGACTGAAACTTCGACGATGAAGCACGTGCGTGTCGTTTGGTTTATTATGCATACGTCTGGTTTGGTGTGCGTTGCTGCAGTGAAGGCATCAGCGTCAGCGCCGAATTGGGTCGGCTTCACGATTTTGTTTACCTGCATGCTAGACGACGTGTCGGTGGATGTCATGTTTATGCGCACGATTTCGACGATACGGTCATGTCGTTTTTGGATGATGTTTTTGTTTACAGCGCATCCGTTCAGTACATGGCTGACTGTTTCGCTGGCATAACCGCATCTCGCACAGGATTTGGAGTATGTCGTCGGGTAGTACACGTGGAGGAGAGCGTTGCACTCTA
>JAWQFJ010012207.1:7500-33486 GCA_034096865.1 Theodoxus fluviatilis
CATACATACATACATACATACATACATACATACATACATACATACATACATACATACATACATACATACATACATACATACATACATACATACATACATACATACATACATACATACATATGCACACACACACAGACACATACTTACACACACTACACATTAAACACATTACACACATTACACATACTACACACATTACATACATTACGCACATCACACACATTACACACATTACACACATTACACACATTATACACATTACATACATTACATGCATTACATGCATTACATGCATTACCTGCATTACATACATTACATACATTAAATACATTACCTACCTTACATACATTACATACATTACAAACATTATATGCATTACATACATTACATACATACATACATACATACATACATACATACATACATACATACATACATACATACATACATACATACATACATACATACATACATACACACACACACACACACACACAAACTTACACACACACACACACACACACACTACACACACTACACACATTACACACATTACATTACAGACAATACAGACATTACAGACATTACATACATTATATACATTACATACATTACATACATTACATACATTACATGCATTACATGCATTACATGCATTACATGCATTCCATGCATTCCATGCATTCCATGCATTCCATGCATTACATGCATTACATGCATTACATGCATTACATGCATTACATGCATTACATACATTACATACATTACATACATTACATACATAAATACATACATACATACATACATACATACATACATACATACATACATACATACATACATACATACATACATACATACATACATACATACACACACAGACACATACTTACACACACTACACACACTACACACACTACACACATTACACACTTTACATTACAGATTTTACAGACATTAAAGACATTACATACACTACATACATTACATATATTACATGCATTACATGCATTACATGCATTACATGCATTACATGCATTACATGCATTACATGCATTACATGCATTACATGCATTACATGCATTACATGCATTACATGCATTACATACATTACATACATTACATACATTACATACATTACATACAATACATACATACATAAATACATACATACACACTCACACACATACTTACAGACACTACACATTACACACATTACACACATTACACACATTACGTACATTACGTACATTATACACATTACACACATTACACACATTACACGCATTACATGCATTACATACATTACATGCATTACATGCATTACATGCATTAAATGCATGTAATGCATTAGATACATTACATACATTACATACATTACACACATTACACATATTACATTACAGACATTACAGACATTACAGACATTACATACATTATATACATTACATGCATTACATGCATTACATGCATCCCATGCATTCCATGCATTCCATGCATTACATTCATTACATACATTACATACATTACATACATTACATCCATACATATCAAAAAGACTTTATTCATGAAAATTGTACAACATCTGCACACATGAACAAATTAATGCATAAACTCTCAGCCATTGAGTATCTGTAGAGAGCATAGACCTAATTTGGAATAAAGAGTAGTAGTGGCTGATCATATGGGCTTAACACATATCTCTGTTTGGCTAGAACATATTATATGCCTTTGCCATTTGCAAGACCTTTATCCAAATTTTTTTTTTAAAGATAAGTTTACATTTGTAGGCCTGTTAGTCACATACATACATACATACATATATACATACATACATACATACACCCACACACACACACACACACAGACACATACTTACACACACTACACACACTACACACACTACACACACTACACACACTACACACACTACACACACTACATACACTACACACACACACACACACACACAGATACATACTTACACACACTACCCCCACTACACACAGTACACACACTACACACACTACACACATTACACACATTACATTACAGACATTACAGACATTACAGACATTTCACACATTACACACATTACACACATTACACGCATTACATGCATTACATGCATTACATACATTACATACATTACATACATTACACACATTACACACATTACATGACAGACATTACAGACATTACAGACATTACAGACATTACTTGCATTACATGCATTACATGCATTACATGCATTACATAGTTTAGGGCTTCTGAACTCGGTGCTTTGATACTCTGTGAAAGGCAGCCGTACATCCGAGTGACAAACGTCGCTTTGATCAGTGTGTCACATGTGCTTTTTTCACGAAAAGAATGAACTATCATTGAAACTTTTTTGGTAGACAGTGGACATAAAAGGGAAACAGGAAGAGAAATGGGACAAGAAAGTAAGGAAATGGGGCAGCCTAGGGAGAAAGTCAAGGAGGTGAAAAGGGACAAAGGAAGGACATAAAACAGCAAAAGAAATGCATACAAGAAACAGGGCAGAAGGAGTAGGTAGACAAGGAAGTGGAAAGAGAGAAAGAGGAGAGGCTGAGTAAAGATTTTCACAGAGGTGAAACAGGACATGTAAGAGAAATGAGAGCAGAGTGAGAAATGAAACACAAGGATGATAAAGGGGACAGAAGGCAGAAAAGAAGCTGAGCAAGAGGAGGAGAGAGCCGGACAGAGAGGGAAAATAAGTTGGGAGAAGTACAGCAGGAGGATGAGGTGAAGGAAATGAAAGAGAAAGAAAAGAACATGAAGCAGGAGATGACAAGCAGTAAGAAAATAGGCAGAAATAGTGAAAGAGGATCTTGAAGAGACAGTGAGGTAAAAGTAAAGCAAGCACATGGAAAAGAAATGACAAAGAAGAAAGTGCAACAGAAAGAGGAGGAGGTGGAGACAGAAGAACAGATGTACAGAATAGTGAGTAAGAAATAGTGGAACAGATGTAAATAAGACAAACAATATTATAGAAAGCTGAAGAGGAGAGGTAGACCCAAACTTTTCTCTGAACAGTTCAGTTTAGTTCACTTTAGTCTCTTAACCATGAGATGGGTTGTTGAGGCACCACTGATGACTTTCGGACAATCTTCCTCCATCGATCTCTATCCTCTGTGGCTCGCTGTGAGTCAGCAAAGGTCAAGCCTGTCCACTCTTTGATGTTGTCTTCCACCTCTTTCTCTGCCTGCCTCTCCTTCTCCCACCTGGTACGGTACCTTGCAGGATGGTCTTGGCCAGCCCACTGCCTCTTGACACGTGACCGTACCACTTCAGCTTTCTGCTTTTCACGATTGAGAGCAGGTCTTCGTACTGTCCAAATGCTCTCCTGATCCTGTTGCTGACTTCCTCATTCGTGAAATGGTCTTTATATGAGATGTTCAGAATCTTGCGGTAGCCTCTCATTTCCAGAACTTGTATCCGTCTCTGTAGTTCAGATGTGAGTGTCCAGGACTCGCATGCATACAAGAATACGGTGGCCAGCGTGCGCATGAGCCTGCCTGATCTTCGACGCGAGAGTGATATTTCTGTCACGCCATATTGGCTTCAACTTTGCCAATGCTGTTGTTTGTGCTATCCTGGACAGAATATCTGGTTTGGACCCTTCATCAGTCACGATAGATCCCAGGTATTTGAAGTTGATCACAGCTTCCAGTTTTTGGCCCTTCACTTTGATTTCCATTTTGAAGCCCCGAGGATTGTTCGTCATCACCTTAATTTGGTCTTCTCGGCGCTGATCTCCATACCATATGCCTGTGAGGTCTTGTCCAGGTGCTCGACAAGACTAGTCAGCTCCTCTTCACTTCCTGCTAATCCATCAATGTCATCAGCAAAACGTAAGTTGGTGATCTTTCTGCCACAGATGCTGATTGATCCTTCATGGTCTGCTAGGGCATCAGTCATTATCCTTTCGAGGAAGAGGTTGAAGAGTGTGGGGGAGAGTAGACAGCCCTGTCTGACTCCGACCGTTGTCCTGAACCATTCGCCTGTGGTACCATTGAACAGGACTGCGCTGGTCGCTCTGTCATAGAGATGTTCGACGACTTTGATGATCTTGGAGCTGATGTTGTAGCTTCTCATTGTGGCCCACAGCGCAGCATGCCAGACTCTGTCAAATGCTTTCTTAAAGTCTATAAAGACATGGTACAGATCTTGTTGGTGTTGTAGATGTTTCTCACACAGGACTCTCAGATTGAAGATCTGTTCGGTGGTGCTCCTACCTGGTCTGAAACCTGCCTGCTCTTCAGCAATGATTTTCTCTGCCTGAGGTTTTAATCTGTTCAGCAGTACTTTCAGCATGACCTTGCTGGGATGGCTGATGAGGCTGATTGTGCGGTAGTTCTGGCACATTTGCAGGTTTCCTTTCTTGGGCAATGTAATCACTAGGGACTGTGTCCACGGGATTGGCCAAACTCCCGTCTGCCAGATCTTATTGCAGATCTTTGTGAGTGCATCGATCATTGCGTCGCCTCCTGCCTGGATGAGTTCCCCTGGAATGTTGTCAACCCAGCTGACTTCCCTTTCTTGAGGGATTAACCCCTGTTGCCACCTCTTCTCGAAGAATTGAGTAGTTGTCTTCCTCGGTAGTCTGAGGACAGTTCAGTACTTTATGATCTCCTTTGGTGTCATAGTTGTACAGCTCAGAGCAGTACTCAGTCCAGCATTTCATGATTTCGCGTTCTTCTGTGAGACAAATCCTGCTCTTGTCTTGTATGGTGTTGACCCGCCCTTGTTTGGTCGCTGTAAGGTCTTTGACTATCTGGTATATGCTTTCTTGGTGTTATTCTTCTGGAGGTTCTCCTCAACTGCATCACATTGCTGTTTGATCCACTCCTCCTTGGCACTTTTCATGGCCTTCTTGACCCTGTTGTTGGCTTCTCTGTACTTACTTGCTCCATCTGCTGTTTCCTTATTTTTCTTCAGTTCCCTTCTCTCATCGCACATGTTCAAAATTTCTGCAGTGACCCATGGTTTCTTTGTTGGGTGGTGTTTTCCTAATAACTGCCCGGCTGTCTCTATCAGGCTCAGGCGGAAGTTCATCATCAGCAAGTCATGGTCGCTTCCAATGTCTGCTCCTGGAAAGCTTCGTGTCTTTGTGATGTTAATGCTGGACTTGAAGCGCTTTTTTACTAAGATGTAATCAATTTGACTGTGGTGCTGTCCATTTGGGTGGTGCCAAGTCCACCGTCGGGACGTCTTGTGCGGGCCAAGAGGGCATCAGTAACACATTTATCACCTCCGTCCTGATGTGCAACGGTGGGCGCTGTCCTTGGTGACCCGACAGTGGGCAGATGCTTCACATCTGTTCGGGGAGATAGACGACCCCGCCCTCCACGAGCCTCCCGCTGCCTTGCCGGTAGCCTTGGGAAAGGCAAAGGCTAAGGGAGCAAACCCTGAAAGAAAATGCGTGGGCAGTGGGCAGATGCTTCACATCTGTTCGGGGAGATAGACGACCCCGCCCTGCACGAGCCTCCCGCTGCCTTGCGGGCAGCCTTGGGAAAGGCAAAGGCTAAGGGAGCAAACCCTGAAAGAAAATGTGTAATGCTAACACGGCACCACTGCGCGAAAGACCTCCAGGATGCAGGTCACCGGCCAGGGCGGACAGGTCCCACGATGGATCCAACGCCCACGTGTTCACGACCAGGGCGACCCTCCAGGTAGGAGGACCTCGGCTGTGGTCGGGCTTGGAGAGGGATGGGCTCCGCCAAGCTGTATCAGCCCCAGACACACCACATGATGACAAAGACAATAACTCACTCTGAACAGTAGGACAACAGTAAGTCAGTGAAATTTCACAAAAAACTCAAAATGTAAGATTTTTGCAGCCTTTACTACAGGGTGTACATGTGTATAAGATACAAGTTTCTAAGATTATTTAAATATAACTGCTTATTTCCTGTTCAGAATGAAATGTAGGCTCATAGGAAGCATCGCTAAAGCTGGAAATTGACCTTGAAATGACCACTTGAACAGTTACTAATAACGGGAGTGCCTGCAATCACACAATCCTAAGTTATTCATTCTGTGAATCTTCATCAACTTCCAGTACTTAAAATTAACACATCATTTTGCTAAGCCTAGAATATTGGTTCCAAAAAAGGGTTATGAAGCTACAAAATGTACAATGACATATAAGTATCTACCTTCTTCTCAAGATGCAACAAGTGGCAATATATAATTAGTCACAATGGCTACAAGCAGATGAGCTAGACTGCTCTATGTACTCATGTTCAAATGTATCTATAGCTATGAATTGGAATGGCATAAGTGTAGTCCAGCCTTTCAAGTCCAATGGACTCCATAAAAGTAGTAGTATTTGAAAAATAGTAGGTGATATTCAGAGACTAAAGTGCATTTTTTTAAAGGACAGGACTGATGAGTACTTACTTGATGTTTGAAAACATCAATGCACAAGGCAGTGATTTATGCTTCTCATCCTCAGAAATAGTCCAGTTCACAGGCTGCATATTTGTGCATTAATTCAACAAGATGGTTTATCAACAACCATCGCATGGCTCGCAAAAAGATCAACATTTTGTTGTTGTTGTTGTTGTTGTTCTCATTTTTATGTCTTTTTGTTACCATTTTATCAATGCAATTGATTCAAATGTTAGTACAACGTCTGCCAATCTGATAGAACAGCTTTGTCACCCAAAGTGCAGTTATGACTGCATGATTGTTGCATCAGGAGAGGGGCAAAATAACAACTTTCAACAAGTGCAAAGATCAATAAGAACAAAACTTTCTAAAGCACAGGCATGTTTTGGGGCATATAGGCATTTTGAAAATGATAAATACTGAAGACACATTTCCCAGACATGCATTTGGAACTTGCAGATATGGCTGCAGCATGCATGAACACTTTGGGCATATGATGCTTCCAGCAATGCAAACTGAAAAGAAACTGCAGTCTCTCATGATCATATTTCTTTTTCTCTTTTACAAACACACACACACACACACACACACACACACACACACACACACACACTCACATATCACAAGTACATAATTACAGTATGAACAAGTGGCTGCATATGCCATGTGGCAAAGAGTTAGGTCTGTAAAACTAAAAAACAAAAAAATCAACCCTTGAACTGGCAGTTTACAGCCTCATGGGGTCATTTGCACTAACAGTGTGTGCAACTGCTGAGGCACTGGTGGTGCACAAGGAAATCACTCACCAGTATAAGAGTTAATTTCTGCCAAGCCAAGTTCATATGGCACAACATTATGGATGTACAGAATGCAATTTTTTAAAATAAATTCTGTTGCAGTACCAGATGCAAGATTAACCCTTCCACTGGTAGTTTTCAACCTGTGTTGAAATCCCTTTCCCATATATATACTCCAGCATTTATTTGCATCAATTGTAGCACCAGTAGTGCACAGAGCTAATCTTCTACTGTATCTCTGCAAAAGTTAAAATATCTGGTCAGCCAGAACCATTCAGCTCAACTTGTTATAAATGTAAAACTAATGAGGATGCAAATCATTTGACAGCTCCAGTGCATGTTCCAATGTCGGGGTTAATATGCCTGGTCAATCAATTAAAGTTGATGCAGCTTATTATGAATATACAAGTCATGTTGGATGCAAGTTTTTGAATCTCTTTGGCAGCTCCAGACACAATATTAACCTGTACACTGGTAGTTGGCAACCTATGATGAAATAACTTGCCCAGGTGCAGATTGCAGTGATCAATTGTAAAGCCAGTGATGGACAAAGGCACTTTCTCACCAGTGCAAAGGTTGATGTGTCTGGTCAGCCAACTCATTTGACACAACTAATCACAGAGGTACTAATGAATGTAAAACCCACGAGGCACACACGTTTTAAAAATTATTTGGCAGCTCCAGATGCAACACTACCCCTTACACTAGGAGTTTGCCTTGGTGCACATTCCAGTGTATTCATCAGTTGTAACACCGGATTTAAACAAAGGCATTTTCTCAACAGTGGACGGTTAATATATCCAGTCAACAAAAGTAATTGGACATAACTAATTATGGACATACATGTCATATTGAATGCAAGAATTTGACATTATTTGGCAGCACCAGATGCACTGTGAACCCTTTCACTGGAAGTTTGCAGCTTGTAGTGGAATCATCTGCACGGTGTACATTCCAAATTTTGCATCAGTTGCAACACCAGTTGTAGATGGAAGCAAATTCTCACAGTGCAAGGGTTAATTTGTCTGGTCAGCCAAAATCATTTGGCACAACCAATAAGGGATGAAAGTCTTTGAAATGACCTGGCAGCACCAGATCAAGGTTACTGTGTCCACTTCTAAACAAGCAGGTGATTCAAAAACTCTTGGATGAGTCACAAGTTGTAGATAGAAGCAAATTCTCACAGTGCAAGGGTTAATTTGTCTGGTCAGCCAAAATCATTTGGCACAACCAATAAGGGATGAAAGTCTTTGAAATGATCAGGCAGCACCAGATCAAGGTCACTGTGTCCACTTGTAAACAAGCAGGTGATGCAAAAACTCTTGGATGAGTCACAAGTTTGGCACAAAAGTAACTATGACTCATGGAACCTGAGTACACTCTTGTCCACACCCAGAAAGTAGGTGCAGTGCATGAATAGTTTATGTCTGGTCTTGGTCCAACAAATGATTCTCTAGCTGTCTCCTATGAAGATGGTGCATGTTATGTTTCCAGGTGTAGACTAGATGATGACTCACAGGGCAATATCAGATATGTGCATCACGGCAGAAATTCAGCACATCACCACACTGATTCTGCAATCTGTCATTCAGTGGTTTCTTTGGGAAAGATGAAACATAACAAACTGGTATTGTCCATGATTTGATATGGCAGAGAACCAGCCAGCCAGAATCAAATACAGCACACTGAAATGTTGGTCGAAACAAAGTTTTTCCATGCTCTTGTAAATCAGTTCTTGGTGACCATCATGTTGAATCCAGGATCACAGTAAGCTCAACACTTCAATGATCTAACACTTCACACCTCATAAGGTCTACAGGACAAACTGATGAAGTGAATATTGGGGGAGGGTTTGTCCATCTGGGTTTGTAGCCTACAGAGCACCACTAAAACTTCCTGTGACTTTCAAAACAGAGGTAAAAAAATCACCTTAGTAATGAGATCTCCTTTGCGGTGGGTAGAAAAGAGCATTTACTGATTCTCACTTTTATTCACAAATGCTCCTTGAAACTTTGGAGATAGTTCACTGTAGAATTTTGAGGAATCCTTTCACTGTAGAATTTTGATGAATCCGTTCACTAGAATTTTGAGGAATCCATTCACAGTAGAATTTTGAAGAATCCTTCCTTGCAAGGTAAAAAGTATTGAAGATAAGATTAAGAGTCACTGGTTCCAATGAATCTGGTAACAGGGAAAACATGAAAGTCATAGAGTGAGCTGGGTGTTGACAGAATTCTCCAGAGATGCTGAGAGTTCAGATAAAGTTTTCACTTAGGCAAAAAAATAAACTGTTCAGTCACTGAAATCAAAGTGATGCATAGGCATTTTTCGCATTGGGACAGATCTATTCATTCCTGCCAGCATCATGCTGACTTGGAGAGAGAGGCACAGGGTTTTGCTCACCACTGCTGTCATCGCCATCTACCTTGTCATCAATATCATCATCTTCATACGCCTGATCAGCCTGACGGAAGTAGATTGTGTACCCATCCATCTTGATTGGCTTGGAGTCATCATCTGAGCTTTCAGCGGAAGAGTCACATTGCAAGTCAGGCCTGATACATGCATAGTTATTCTCACCCAGTCTTGGTTCATTTTCTCCCTCCTCAATGAATCTGTAATACAGAATGATATTGTTGGATTCCTCATCATCTGATTCTCCAGAGGAAAGGGGGACGTCAAAGGTATTGGGCAGTAAGCTGTTCTTATTGGCTGAGAACAAGCATACTTTGACATTTTCATTGAAACGGAAATGCCTTTCATGGTTACTGGAAGCATCCAGTCCTTCTACTGCCTGCAGAATGTGGCCCCTTCCTTCATTTACTTCAGTACTCATTGAGGAATTTCTGTTTTGCATTTGTGTGGACTCTGACTGACCATCAAGGAGGAGAGACTGAGAAAGGATTCCTGTGGGTCGACTGTTGTAGACTGCAGGAACATCCAGAGAGTCCATCCTTGCAGCTTGAGAAAGGTTAAAGCTGAATGAAGCTGAGGATGTCCCAGGAGCTTGTGCTGAGCCTGCAGCCCTACTGAAGGAGGGAAAGTAGTAGGTTTTCAAATTCCACAGAGAGGACCAAATGGAATACTGTGATCTGTTTTCAGCATCAGACCCCAAGGTGGCACTTGTGGTGTTCTCAGCAGCGGGATAACTGTGAGATGAAGCACTAGCCAGAGATCTGCTGGTTTCATTCTGACCTGCCTGATCATTCATGGAGCAGCTTTGGGCAAGAGCCCTCATTGCTCCATTGTCCTCTTGAAGGTCATGAGCTCTGTTTGTCATTTGAGTTGGATTTGCAAAGGTATCAAGACTGCTGAAAGAGTGCCCATATTGGGAGACACTTCGTGATTTTCTTTCAGGCCTCTGGCCTTGGTAAGGGGAGACATTCAAGGAGGAGCTACGAGCTCTTCTCTCACTTCTTGTAACATGCCGAGACTTCAGGTTGTGAGAAGAAGGAAACCTCTCATTTGTGCCTGAAAGATACTGGCCAGAGCTACTGCTGAAGGTGCTGTGGGAGCATGAAGCTTCATTTCCAGCATACATATTCCAGTTAGCCCGATTGCTTTGGTCTGAGCTGTTAATTGAGCTCCTGTCTGCTACTTCAGTGGAAGAAAGACAGTCAGATGACTGACAGGTAGACATTGCACCTTGAGTTCCTGACTTTAGAATGTTGCTGGTAAGGTTTGCTTCAGTCTGGTTCATCCACTGAGGGAGAATCCTGCTGCCATCAGCCAGGTTCCATATGTATGAACCCAAATTTTTTGCCAGACCTGACACATCTGTTACAAGCTTGATTGGATTCAAGATGTATTCCTTAGCAGCAAGACTGAAGGTTTTCAGATGCTCATCAGGCTGCTGACCCATGTCTGCTGAATGAACTGCTGAACCACTAGGACCACCCATTTCCTGATTGTCAGGGACACTGGATGAAGCATTGCCTACATCTGATAGCAACAGGTTTTCAGCAGAATCAAGAGTAGTATTGGACTCTCCCATAAGTTCTTGGCTTTCATTGGAATGAAGATGGGCAGTGCATTCCTGTGATGGGTCCTTATCTTCAGCAGTCTTGGCAAGAGCGTTATAGCCCCCAGACATTTCTTCAGATTCCACAGCATCAACATGAACAATGCACTCAACGAGGAAATGCTTATTTGGAGGGGATTCAGATGGAGGAGTGCTCTCTCCAGACATTTCTTGAGGATCAAGGGAATCAAAGTGCACAGCAAACTCTTCAGAAAGATCTTTGTCTTTGTGGGACTCAGGCTGCTTTTCCTTCATTCTGACTTTTTTATGGCCGGCTGGGACAAGGTCTTCAGGACAAGAGCATCTGTCGGAATCAACAGAGCACTCAGGTTTGTCAACTGAGAGTGGGAAATGGTGAAGAGGAGAGTCTGTCTGGCCCTTTGATTTGTTGACATTTTTCTTCTTGATGAAGCAGCGGAAAATTTTCAGGGAAGGTAAAGACAGACTTCTCCACTTCCTTCGGAGTTTTTCCTTGGTTGTCAGCTTTGTTTTGGTTCCATTGTCAGTGCCATTCATTGTTGGTTGCATGGTGCCTGCATCATGACTGCAGGAGGATTGATTGTTGTCGGTGCAGACACCCCCTTCAGATGGACACCGTTCTCGTAGCTGGTGCACAGCTTGGACATGGCTGGAGCCTGACTGAAGATAGGTAAGAGGTGCATCCTCATCGCTACTGTCTGTGTCATTGCTCCTGCAGCTTCTCCGTACCTTGAAGTGACGGTCTGGACTTCGACCTTGCCTTTTTTGCCATGCACAATATTCATCTGTCTGAATCTGAATACAAGTCTTCCATTTGTTTGTGTTAGCCATTTTTGCTAATTGCCTGTGCACTCTGGGCGTCTGAAACAAATCCAACAACAAAGCCAATTAGGGATATGAAAACCTATAAAGAAAATAAAACAGCTGGGCAACAAATCATGAAAGAGACTCTCTACTAACATTTATAGGATGTCTCCTTTGGTTTGCTAATAGTGCAAATGTGAATTTCACAATTCTATTAGAGGCAAGATGGAAGTTGAGGGCCATTAGAAGCCTCAGAGATATTAAACTTAACCAAATACCAAGTATTACACCAAAACATGGCACAAAGAAGACATGCCAGAAAATTGTCATTTAATCTGTTTCTCTATGCTACTGCTTTGGCATGAAATGCACTTGCCATGTAGATCTCAACAGCGAATGAACCACATGTCAGGAATGATGAAAACATTTTCCCAGTCTCCAAAAACCATTTTGCCCAATATGAAGTGCCCTTATAAAAATGAGGATAACCAGCAGTACATAAATACCTCACTGCAGATTAATTACAACCATCATTTATATTTTGCAGCAAGTAATCTTAATACAATTTTGATTGGAACAGTCCTGCAGTATTGGAGAGCAATAATGATGGCCATTTTTAGCAGCTATATCATTCAGTGCACTTCATCCCATTCTGCATGGACTAAGTTCAGACAATCTGATTAAAACTAAAATGAAAAGTGCAGCTGGAACACATCAGTGCAAATTCTTTCTCCTGGTCTTTTTAAAACTTCAATGGGTCATATGTACTGTGCTAGAAAAGTTACAAGTTCAGGTGAAAACGCTGATATTAACATAATTAAGTATTCTGTTTTCATTGTGCATTGGAGCATTTAAGCTGACCATTAAGTACTACAAGGGAACTGAAGTAATTGCACATGTGTCATCATGGATAGATTCAAACCCATGGGAAAATATCCACATTGAAATTATGCTACAATTTAAAAATATGAATGACACAATTTTTGGGCTGCTAGTCAGCTGGCAGTTCATGATATTCAGAAGAGCTCTTCATGTGAAATGACTGAATTAAGTTTGAGACATAACCTATTAACCCCAGATAAAGTGTGAATATTAGTTTTGATAGTATTCAGTGAAAGCCACAAATAAAAGTGTTCACATCATATCACTGTGTTTGGTTTTAGATTCTACAACAGAATATTACTAATTTTCCAAGTTACAGCAAATGCCCCTTTTTGAAGAAAAAAATCACCTATGAAGATGACACATCAGATTGATAGCTAAAGTTTCAGACTCCTAGGTCCAGAAGCCTGAAGAAAGTTGCTAACCCCAAGATTTTATTCTTGAAAGTCAAAAGTGCTCATCATATCAATGTTGATAAATAGGTGTATCATCAATGCCTTTAGGCAATAGCACATGTGCACACACACACACACACACACACACACACACACACACACACACACACATACACACACATACACACACATGCACGCACTCACACTCTCATCATTGATGAAGAAGAGATATTTACCTTTTGCAGCTTCTCTTAAATCATTTAACAAAATATGACTATGTATCCACTTACAAAGAATAAAGCGTCTGAAACACATTTAAAAATGAACCATCTGACCATGTCATCCTAGCTCCTATAGTAAACTCATCATACCTGTCAACAATTGATGTAGGCTTGTTTGTTTGTTTGTTTGTTTGATGTCTGTTTTCCCTAACTTTGCCTGACCTTATCCAGAAAGATCTTCATTGCCTCATAGCCAAATCCTACTCCCAGACACCCCCCAAACACCCCCCCCCCCCCCCTTTTTTAATCAATCCATGCCACAATGAAGATCGCTCCAACATGGTGTGACATCAAGCAGAAAAGCCTGAAATCAACAGTCAAAATTGCGTCACGATGCGCTCTTTAGTCTTAGCACCAGAAAATGCCCCTGTGGGTTCGGGGTAAGAATTGACCCACCGCGTCTCCCTAAGCGATTCGTAAGAGGCGAATAACTAGGGGGACACTATGACTTGACTTGCGTTTACTCTAAACTGTTGTGGTGATCTTCGTGCTTGATGGCCTTACATAGCCTACAAAGGCTGATAGGCCGTAAAACCCTATCCATCCATCCATTAGCACCAGAAAAGCTTCAAAATCTTCCAGGTCGAGAGAAGCTTGCTACAGCATTGGAGGTGAGACAGGAAGTCTTGAACTCCACTACCTCTTTCAATACAACCCGGCCGCTATCCCCTTGCAATACTGCTGGAAAGCATTCCAGCACTGATCAGCTGAGTTGGTTGTCTTCTATTTCACGGCTATGCCCTGCCACCCTGCACTCTGAACCGACGGGTGACATTAACCCTTTATATATGGCTTGAAACAAACGCTGGTAGACAAACTTAATTTATTCTCACTACGATCTGCCGGCTGACGGATTTAAAATATTTTTCAGAACGATCAGGCGTGATTTGAATCAGGAATAACTAATGCTTACATTACAAAGTTTCAGGCCAAAAAACGTGTCCGAAATGTCACTTAAAAAAAATCTTCCGAAATGTCAGTTCTGTTATTAGAGTTGCAGTGGACAGAAATATGCATCGCTAGATAACCACACCCTTCGCAGACCAGCTTCCAACATCACCAGGCAAGCCCTCACAAGGGAAGAGGAAGAGAGGGCGGCCTAGGAACACATGGCACCGTGATCTGGAGGCAGACGCAAAGCAGATGGGAAAGACGTGGGGGCGGGCAGCTGGAAAGACTCGCCCAGAACCGAGATGCCTGGGGGGTGCTGATTGGCGGCCTATACCCCAGACGGGGTCACAGGCGGAGGTGAGGTGAGGTGAGATAACCAAGTGGCTTGTAATCTCTTCTGTGTTTGCTTTCTATCATCATCAAGCAGACGTAATGATAATCGATCAGTACCACATTAGTTTTAATGCACACTTACGGTTTACATGGCTTATTCCATGGTTGCTTTGTCTCGAATGCTTCGGGTAGGTGCAGAAGGGGTCTGCGTTCACAAAACAGAAAACCGGTTCGATCTGTAAATACAGAAATTGTGCCTGCTTTAATTGCACGTCGATTTAATTCTGAATGAAACTGGATTTGATTGCGTTTTTAAAGGCAAGCACTCGGGCATACTTGGGTTGCCATCAGTGGGATACGGTGAAGAGTAGCGTACTAATTAGTGCCATTAATGAACGAAAGTACTTAGCATAAAGCCTTTACTTCCCACGATGGAAAATATCATACTATAGGACAGAATATCAGTTAAAGTGGCATGTTATTTATGTGAGAAAAGTGGTTGATCGATCTCCGTTTCGTCGGGTAGTCGAGATGATCTAGGAAAGGTTTTATTTTTTTATGCAAAAGAGGTAGAGATCAATCGCAAGTTCTCAGTTTAAAATCAGTCTTGAAGACATGACCAGCTGAAAGACACTGTCCTTTGCTCATTCACAGTTACACCCAGCTAGGCTGCTCTTTCCATTCACACGTGTCACCAAACCTTAATTAGTTATAGTAGCCGGCGGACAACACTCAACAGGCGCAGGAAGAGATGTGCCTGCTGACAGCTTCAAACGTTCTTCAGAAATATACCATGGGCTTTGGAACAAAGGAGTTTCTCTAAAATGCAGCATCCAACGCTGAAATAGTGAAGTTTCTGAACAAAGAATATAGGCTGATGTCAGATGTAGACCGTAGCCTTCTCAAGCGTTGGTGTCGTCATTGGAAACGAACGGCTCGAAACGATATTTCAGTGAACGGACGTCTCTTTCGCTTCTCTAAATAAACAAAATGGCTCTAATTGTCTTCTACATTGCTTTCCTTCGTCATAGTGCAAATGTAAAGACAGCAGCTCTGAAACAAACTCGTTTTTATGCATACTTACTGCTCGCAGTGAGGGCGCCACTGTCAATCCGGCTCGAATCCTACGGGTGAGTGAAAAGGCGGACTGCGTTGACAGGGAAACCAGTCTTGATCTGTAAAACAGAAATCATGTCTGCTTTCATAGTACAATTCGAATTAATTCTTTGTAAAATGATTCTTGTTTTCCCTCCTCAAACACCTTATTTTCCTCTCTTTTTTTGTTGGTGGCCCGACTAGAAGGGAATGCAGACATCCACGAGTAAAAGTGCAATTAGGCTTTCTACATTAGCAGTCATGGAAACTGTTCAAGTTGTTAAACTAAACAGGGCCTATTAATCGAAGAGACTAATACATTGAAAGTGATTTAATTTTCTTTTTTCTGAAGCAGCTTAAATTTTTTTACCTCCTGTTAATCACATGGGCAGATGACCAAACGCAGTTGTTTGGATCCATATGGTTGTTGACAGAAAGACAGAGACCATTCACACGTTCTCACTATACAGTCAGTCATTAAGGTCTGCCTGCGCCTCCGTTCGCTTTTGCCGAAAATCAGCAACGATGGGAGTAGACGCAAAACGGACCTTCCGTCCATGTTCCCTTGTCACCCTGTGGTAAATCTGGCCCAGTCCTGTCCTACACCGACAGGTGCCATTAAATGAATAACCCTGTTGCTAGTAGAGAAGGTCAACTATCACAACTATCTGCCTGCTTAGAGCTTTAAACATTCTTCAGATGATTATAGTCCGAGTTCTTTGGAACAAAAGAGTTAGTTGAAAGTCCAGCGTCAAGCATTTGAATTACGCGCTTCTAAATAAAGGATGTGTATGAATCATTAGAAATAGTGTTTCATAGAGCGTAAGTCTTTTTCGCATTTCTAGATGGACAAAATTATCCTTATTCTTTTCTCCGTTTGTATCCTGCCATCACCGTGCGCGACGTGCAGACGTAATGAAAAGAGATCAGCACCACACTTGTTTTCATGCAGGCTTACGGATTGATGTGTGGACGCGACGCTCGCTCTGTCTCGAAAGCTTCGGGTGAATGCAAAAGCGAATTGCGTTGACAGGGTAACCAGTCTCGATCTGTAAAAAAAGGGGAAATCTTGAGTTTATTCTGTGTGAAACGGGAAGGATTTGTTTGTTCAAAAGCGCGGTCTTTTTTTGGTTTTCCTGCTAGAGGTTAAAGCAGATCAGTAAGTATTATGTCACGTGATTTGAAAAAAATTGCCAAAAGTGAGCAAAGTAGGCCTAATTGGTTTCAGAATGGAAATCATGGAACATTTCAAGCTATCGAATTAAAAATTAATCGGAATAAGAAACTGAACGATGAAAATTATTCCATTTACCGAGACAGCTGATATATCTCACCTCCAGTTAATCAGATGGTCAAGATGATATAAAGATGTTGCCAGTTTGTCCTTGAAGTACAAAAGATTGTGATCATTCACAAGTTCTCTCTTAACGATCGGTCATTAAGATATGCCTGCTCCTCCATTCGCTTTTGCCAAAAATCAGCAACGACGGGAATACATGCAAAACAGATCTTCTGCCAATGTCCTCTTCTCATCCACTAGGAAACCTGTCGCTGTTCTGCCCTACATTAACAGGTGTCATTAACTCTTTGTGTGTCCGGCGGACAACAGCAGCAAGGCAACAGCTGTCACCACGAACTCACCACTGACAGCTTTAAGCATTCTTCAGAACGATCCCGGCTACTTTGGAACGGAGGAGTTAGTTGAAAGTTCAATACCGAACACTTAAATAATCAAGTTTCTGAACTAAGATTGTGTCAAAAATGGACCGTAATCTGCCAAAGCGTTTGTGTCGTCCTTGGAAGTGACAGTGGACAGAAGTCTTTTTCGCATCGCTACATCAACGAAATGGCTGTTATTGTCTTCCAAGCGTTGACACTCCAGCATTCTGGACGTAGCGCGTGACTGGAAGTTAGCCATGGACCTAAGAGGAAACAGGCATGAGTACCCAGAGCAGATTAAGGAGACAGGCCAGCGACCTGACATTGTGCTGTATTCAGCGAAAGCGAGGTCCATGATACTTCTGGAGCTAACAGTTCCAATGGAGTCCACCGTGGACGAGTGGCACTAGGTGAAACTTGCCAAATACGAGCCACTTGCCAAGCACCTAGCCACACAGGGAGTCAAGACCACAGTGTTGGCAGCAGAGATTGGAGCAAGAGGTTTCGTGGTGTACTCCGCCTACAAAGTCTGCAGGCAGCTCGACCTCCCCAAGAGACAGAGTACAAAGTTCTTGAGGACCATGGCTGAGACAGCAGAGAGGGCATCCTGCTGGATTTGGCTGAAAAGAAACGTTGGAGAATGCGGTGCATCAGAAGGCAACCAAGGGACAGTCCACAGAGTATGAAGGTCTATTGTTAGGTGAAGGGGCTTCCTCCTTTCCATATTCTTAGCCTGCGCTAAGGCGAGGCAGACCATCGCACAATGTGCCTGACGACTGACGGGCACCTGGGACTATGACCCTGATGTGGTCCCCCCCCCCCTCCCCCCCGTGAGTGTCAGGAAGACAGGGCCGAAGCACTTGAAGACGGGGGGCTCTTCCTCTGAAGACCGTCAGTCGTCTCGCTTCTCATGAAGTATCTTGTCCTCTTTCTACTTTGTTTTCTGCCCTCATAATGTAGACGTTACCTTTCTGACCTCCATTTAATCAGATGGTCAAGACGATCAAAAGAGGCTGCCTGGATCTATTTTGTCTTTGGCGCACGAGAGACTGTGACACGTTTTCATTGTACGGTCAGTCTCTAATATATGCCTAGGGTTCCACTCGCTTTTGCAAAAATCAGCAACGTTGGAATAGATGAAGAGCAGACACGTCCAAGTCCTCTTGTTACTCTCAGGTGCACCCGTCAGTCATTGTGACTGTCCTACTCTTTCGGCGGCCAGGTGTCATTAACCCTTTGTGCGTCCGACAAAAACCAGTCAAAAGAACAGAAGGTTAAATTTCTCAAGGATATGCTGACCAACAGCTGTAAACGTGCTTCAGATCGCTTTTGGGTGCTTTGGAACATTACTTTTTGTCGTCTATTCCATGCAGTATCTAACACTTGAATTAAAGCTTCTCAAGAAAGTCAGTGTCAGAAATGGACCGCAGTCTTTGGAAGTGTTGGTGTTATTGAACACAAAGAAGTGGAAACTATTTCAGTGAGCAGAGGCCTATTTTACATTAATAGATCGGCAACATGGATCTTTTTCTCTTCTGCCTTTTTCCCCTGCCGTCATGATGCAGACATATAGACAAGAGCTCTGTAGCACGCTTGTTTTTATGCACACTTACGGCACATAGTGGAGACTCCAAGGTTGCTCTGGCTTCGAATTTTTTGGATGAATAGAAAGGCAGATTGCGTTGACAAGGAAACCGGTTTCGATAAAAACATAAATTTCACCTTCCTTACATGGTTAAGTCCAAGTAAAACAGTAGTAATATGGGGGGGTTTCCCATTAGAATGCCCATCAGGATTTTCTTTTCTTTTATCTTTTTAAGAGTGGGATACAACGCACTGTGACGAAAAAATATACATAATATATCGTTTTCAGTTATCACAAGACTAATGGTCGAATAGATGTATAATTCTGATTGTCTTATCTAGGACATGCATGATGAGTTTTTTGGCTCGATTTTTCATGAAGGATAAGTGTTCTCCTGTCTCTGCGCAGATAGATGAATATGGAGATGCCTCCTGGTGACAGATCCTAGATTTTGGTGACCAGTTTCATTTTGCGCGTGGGTTGACTCTGGGCCTTCCTGGGTAATTTTTATTGCAGGTTCCCTGCAGTGGATGCTTTCAAACCAATGGATCGTGCCCTCATATAGGGTCTTACTTACCATGACATAGTCCTGATCATCCCTGACAGCCGAGTTGGTCTCATGGGGCCGCCAATGGCGGAGCTTCCAGAGTTCAGCAAACAGGAGTTTCAGCAGATCGGAGGATGGAACGAGAAGTGGGTGGGAATATGGAGTAGGATATATGCAATTGATTCTACAGATACGATGGCCTGAAAAGATCAGCAACGAGGAGCTCTGGCAACGCACAAACCAACAATCAGCAGATCAAGAGATCATTCAGAGGCGCTGGAGATGGTTAGGGCACACATTACGCAAACCTGTCTCAAACACCACCAGACAGTCCCTTTCATGGAACCCACAAGGGAAGAGAAAGAGAGGTAGACCTCGCAACAGTGGGCGCCGAGACCTGGACGCCGATGTCAAGAGAACATGCCACTCCTGGGGACAGTTGGAGAAGATTGCTCAGGACCGGGAGAGCTGGAGAACCCTTGTTTGCGGCATATGCCCCAGGAGGGGTCAAAGGCGTAAGTAAGTAAGTAATATGCAATTGAAGGATCCGGTCTTGTGTTGTACTTAAGCACAAACACGGGTGCTGTGGGTGAACAGCAGAGATCGATGTGCTTATTCTTGGGCCTTCTGCATTCACTGGCCTTGATGACCCGTATTCTTGTGACGTCAAGCGCAGTAACAGTGGCAGCAAAGGCAGGGATGGTAACTTTAGTAACAGTTCACATACGACAATTGCCGTACTGTAACCCTCCAGAGCTAGAACCCATGTCCGTGGATCTTTTGGGGCCTACTCCAGTAGCTCGAACATGGGCGGCCGCAAGCATCCTATCAGTGTGGGAGGCAAAGCTACCACTCACTTAGGCAGTGGCTCTGGCGTCAAATCTGCTTGGTTGCAGCCTCAGCTGTCTTCATGCAGCTGTTTGATGTCCTTTTTGGATGTGAGGGCCCACATCCCAGTGTACCCAGTAGGGTCATAAAGTGGGCGATGAAGCACCCGACTGGCCTAACCCTGTTCTAAACATTTCGAGGCACAGTGCTGTGGTTCTATCCCTGGGACGGGGGAAAATTGGGTTTATTTAAATATCTTGACAATGACGAACTTTCTGCAACCCTGTGACCTAAAAATGTCTGTGCATGAAATTCTGTCTGCGTGACGGAGTATACTTGGTAAACATCTATGATGCACCTACCCCTCAGTGAGACAGATTTAGCATTGGATCAAAGCCTACAATTCTCAACCGTACAGCACCAGAAACAGTTCCCGAAATACCACCAGCAGAGGAGCCCCTCAGTATCAACACCAATCCACCGACCAAGGCTGAGATCATCAAAGCCATCAAGACGTTGAAGTACGGCAAGGCAGCAGGCCCTGACGGCATCCCCCCAGAAGCTCTCAAGGCAGACGCGGCAGCAGCAGCAGAGATGCTACACCCTCTCCTAGCGAAGATATGGGAGCAGGAGCAAGTGCCGGCCAACTGGAAGCTTGGGTACTTGGTAAAGCTTCAAAAGAAAGGTGACCTTTCCCAGTGCGGCAACTGGCGAGGTATCATGCTGCTGTCCATCCCCAGCAAGGTGCTTACCAGGATCATCCTAGAGAGACTGAGGGAGGCATTAGACGGGAGGCTTAGAGCAGAGCAGGCAGGGTTTAGGCAAGATCGATCATGTACAGACCATATTGCTACTCTGTGCATCATTATTGAGCAATCCATCGAATGACAGTCTCCGCTGTACACAACTTTTGTGGACTTTGAAAAAGCAGTCGACAGCGTCGACAGGGAAAGCTCATGAGCATCATTCAGCAGCTTTATAAGAACTCATCTTGCCAGATTATTCACAACGGGAAGCTGACTGCTCCTGCTCCTCCTCCTCCTGCTCCTCCTCCTCCTGCTCTTCCTCCTCCTCCTCTTCCTCTTCCTCCTCCTCCTCCTCCTCCTCCTCCTCCTCCTCCTCCTCCTCCTCCTCCTCCTGCTCTTCCTCCTGCTCTTCCTCCTCCTCCTCCTCCTCCTCCTCCTCCTCCTCCTCCTCCTCCTCCTCCTCCTCCTCCTCCTCCTCCTCCTCCTCCTTGTCCTCCTCCTTGTCCTCCTCCCCCTCCTCTTCCTCCTGCTCCTCCTCCTACTCCTGCTCCAGCTCCAGCTCCTGCTACTGCTCGTCCTCCTGTTCCTTTTCTTGCTCCAACTGCTTCTGCTCCTACTGCTTCTCCACATCCGCTCCAGTTCCTCCGCATTCTACTTCTGCTCCTCCTCCTGCTCCTGCTCCTGCGCATCCTGCTCCTGCTCCACTGCCTCTTGGTCCTCCTCCTTCTCCTCCTCTTCCTTTTTCTCCCCCTTTCCTCCTCCTCCTTCTTCTCCTGCTCCTCTTGCTCTTCCACCTCCTCCTCCTGCTCCTCCTGTTCCTGCTGCTCTTCATGCTGCTCCTGCTCCTTATGCCCCTCCTCCTCCTGCTCCTCCTGTTCCTCCTGCTCTTCATGCTGCTCCTGCTCCTTATGCTCCTCCTTCTCCTTCGCCTCCTATGAATCCATCTCTTGTTCCTCCGCCTCCTCTGCCTCCTTCTCCTCCTCCTGTTCCTGCTCCTGCTCCTCCTGTTCTAACTTTTCCTCGTCCTCCACCTCGTCCTCCTCATCGTCCTCCTCATCGTCCTCCTCATCGTCCTCCTACTCTGCTTCCATTTGTCTGTATATGCGTGTGTCGTGTGATTGTGAAATAGAGAGTGAGTGATTGAGCGAGCGAGCGTGCGAGCGAGTGAGTGAGTGAGTGAGTGAGCGAGCGAGTGAGTGAGCGAGCGAGCGAGCGAGCGAGTGAGTGAGTGAGTGAGTGAGTGAGTGAGTGAGTGAGTGAGTGAGTGAGTGAGTGAGTGAGTGAGTGAGTGAGTGAGTGAGTGGAGTGGAGTGGAGTTAAATGGAGTAGGTGAGTAGAGTGGGTGGTGTGGAGTGGGTGAGTGGAGTGGAGTGGGTGAGTGGAGTGGGTGAATGGAGTGGTTGAGTGGAATGGGTGAGTGGGAGGGGGGGGGGGGGGGAGGGAGGGACCAGGTGACTAGGTGACCAAGTGACCAAATGACTGAGTGTATATGATGGATGAATAGACAAATGGACCGATAGACACACTCACAAATGCACAAAAAACGCAGACAGCATTTTATCTGGATATCACTTTAAGCATAATACACCAACAAATAAGTGGAAGATTTGACTTCATAAGGTCATTTGAGCAGAAACTGGCCTTTCCTTTGACAGCTGTACTTGAGGAGTGACATCAAGACCCCTCAGAGGTTTGCCAGAAAGTCCCATCACCAGGAAGTGACTCTGGAGGACGAACCCAGCTTTCTCGCCCACTGGCAGCTCATCCACCCTGACCCCAACTATCGCGTGGAAATGGACGGAATGCCTGCCAAGGTCATATTACCTGATTTTGCTGTCATCAACGTTATCATTGGCAGCAGCATCAGCAGCATCAATAGCAGCAGCACCACACCAGCCATCGCCTTTGCCACCACTGCCGCCACCGCCGCCACCACCACCACCACCACCACCACCACCACCACCACCACCACCACCACACTCCACCACCACCACCTCCACCACCACCACACCACCACCACCTCCTCCTCCTCCTCCTCCTCCTCCCTCACTCCTCTCCTCCTCCGCCCCACTTCCTCCTCCTCCCACCTCCTCCTCCCCTCCCTCCCTCCTCCTCCTCCTCCTCCTCCTCCTCCTCCTCCTCCTCTTTCATGTCCCGCTCCACCTTTCCCTACTACTCCTTACTCCCCCTCCCTCTCCTCCTCCCCCTCCCCTTCCCCTTCCCCTTACTCCCCTCCCCTTTCCCCTCATCTTACTCCCCCTCCCCTTACTCAACCTCCTCTTACTCCTCCTCCTCCCACTCCTCGTCCTTCTCCTCCCCCTCCGCCTCCTCCTTCTGCTCCTCCTCCTACTCCTGCTCCAGCTCCTGCTACTGCTCGTCCTCCTGTTCCTTCTCTTGCTCCAACTGCTTCTGCTCCTACTGCTTCTCCACATCCGCTCCAGCTCCTCCGCATTCTACTTCTGCTCCTCCTCCTGCTCCTGCTCCTGCGCATCCTGCTCCTGCTCCACTGCCTCTTGGTCCTCCTCCTTCTCCTCCTCTTCCTTTTTCTCCCCCTTTCCTCCTCCTCCATCTTCTCCTGCTCCTCTTGCTCTTCCCCTTCCTCCTCCTGCTCCTCCTGTTCCTGCTGCTCTTCATGCTCCTTATGCTCCTGCTCCTTATGCTCCTCCTGTTCCTCCCGTTCCTTCTGCTCTTCATGCTACTCCTGCTCCTTATGCTCCTCCTTCTCCTTCGCCTCCTATGAATCCATCTCTTGTTCCTCCGCCTCCTCTGCCTCCTTCTCCTCCTCCTGTTCCTGCTCCTGCTCCTCCTGTTCTAACTTTTCCTCGTCCTCCACCTCGTCCTCCTCATCGTCCTCCTCATCGTCCTCCTCATCGTCCTCCTCATCGTCCTCCTCATCGTCCTCCTACTCTGCTTCCATTTGTCTGTACATGCGTGTGTCGTGTGATTGTGAAATAGAGAGTGAGTGATTGAGCGAGCGAGCGAGCGTGCGAGCGAGTGAGTGAGTGAGTGAGCGAGTGAGTGAGTGAGCGAGCGAGTGAGTGAGTGAGTGAGTGAGTGAGTGAGTGAGTGAGTGGAGTGGAGTGGAGTGGAGTTAAATGGAGTAGGTGAGTAGAGTGGGTGGTGTGGAGTGGAGTGGAGTGGGTGAGTGGAGTGGGTGAATGGAGTGGTTGAGTGGAATGGGTGAGTGGGAGGGGGGGGGGGAGGGACCAGGTGACTAGGTGACCAAGTGACCAAATGACTGAGTGTATATGATGGATGAATAGACAAATGGACCGATAGACACACTCACAAATGCACAAAAAACGCAGACAGCATTTTATCTGGATATCACTTTAAGCATAATACACCAAGAAATAAGTGGAAGATTTGACTTCATAAGGTCATTTGAGCAGAAACTGGCCTTTCCATTGACAGCTGTACTTGAGGAGTGACATCAAGACCCCTCAGAGGTTTGCCAGAAAGTCCCATCACCAGGAAGTGACTCTGAAGGACGAACCCAGCTTTCTCGCCCACTGGCAGCTCATCCACCCTGACCTCAACTATCGCGTGGAAATGGACGGAATGCCTGCCAAGGTCATATTACCTGATTTTGCTGTCATCAACGTTATCATTGGCAGCAGCATCAGCAGCATCAATAGCAGCAGCACCACACCAGCCATCGCCTTTGCCACCACTGCCGCCACCGCCGCCACCACCACTAGCTTGGTCCCAATTTGAAAAAATCGTGCACTTTGTGACAAGTCTGTGCCCTTTTGCATGGTGGTAGATATGGGTCTGAGGTTTCCAAAAATCATCTACTACAAAGTAAGAGACCCCGTCTTCCCGTCTGTATACATAAATTAAAAATGGCCGCTATACGTACGTGAGATCGTGTTTGAGCAGAGGCTATTTAAGCTTCACATAATGTTCTCAGTTGTGAAATGTATGTCATTTGACTCAACAAAACCAAATCTAAAGTTAGTTCCTCCTGTTAAAGAATTTCTAAGGCCTCATTTGCATAAAATTCAAAATGGCCGCCATGGAAAACACGTTTTATCATAAATCTGGCTTTCTTTGACTTTTTTCCCGGACAAAATCATCTGTATCCATGTACTTTGACATAAGGAACTGATTTCTGGGGGTGTTTTTTTATTTCAATCACAATTTGCAAATCATGCTCCCAGCTAATTTGCATAATTTGTAATTAAAACAGACATTCTGCAACATTGAAGCTGTTCTTTACGTGTCATCATTGTTTCATGCACCCTCCTTGACACTTGCAGACTTTGCTGCATCGCAGTCCTGCCCTGCTGCACTTGCAGTTGCCCCTGCAAGCCACCTTGCATCCACAGCTCACCAGCAGCATGCACGCATCGGTGACGTCTGGCAAGAACTGTCCAGTATGGCAACCACACTCGTTGTCCTTGGGTTCCACTCCCATCCCCAGTCAGCTGGGTTGCGATCTCAGGTTCCTTGGCCTCAGTGCCTGCCTCCAGGTGTCAGCCATCAGCACAGCACGCCTGGCATGCTGATAGAGTGCATGCTGCGTCGGAGGAATATTTCCGACTGGTCTTCCCAGCAACAGTGTACAGGAACGTGTCTTGCTCGTTGACACTGAAGAAGGCGCACGTCTTGCTGTACATGATCACAGTAACGCTCCAACAGTCTCATGTGCTGCGAATCCATTGTCAGGCACGTTGGGGCATGGGTGATGGCTATGAAAGTGTCAGATTGCAGGCAGAGTGCT
>JAWQFJ010012208.1:0-7500 GCA_034096865.1 Theodoxus fluviatilis
TCAAGTCCGCGACAAGTTCACAGCAAATAGAATCGGCGTGTCATCAGGCCGGACCGTGAACCAGCGGAAGCAGCTGAGGGAAGCCAGGGAAGCTGGTCTGCGAGGGCCCCCCGAGGCGGGCAGTCCTCGAGGCGCAGTGGGGCGGGAGGGGACGCAGGACATCCGTGGTCGAGGCTATGGGTACTTTACTCGCTCTGCTGCCAGAGTGCACCCTCAGGAAAGATTCAGCTAGGGACACGGCCAAGGTTCTGTCACATCGGTTGACACCACTCCAGGTACTTTGCGAATTTTGTCTTGGAATGTAGGTGGTCTCCTGTCCAAGTTTGATGACCCGGACTTTTTGCCCTATCTGTTGAATTTCCATTTTGTGTGATTGATTGAAACCTTTGTGGAATACCTAGACAGTAATGGTTTGAGGGACTGTAAATGTTTCATTTCTGCTGCACGTAAACGCTCAGCAAAGGGGCGCAGATCGGGTGGGGCTGTCTGTCTCGTGAAATACTGCATTGCCCATTTGGTGGAAAGTGTTGATGGCGATTTTAACAACATGCTTGTTTTTAGAATTAATACATGTCTGTTCCATTCTGAAAGAGATGTACTAATGGTTTGTGTGTATGTTCCACCTAGGTGCTCACCACATTATAATGACCTTAGTGAAAAAATGGAATTTACATACTAGATGAATGTTTATTGCAATTATATACGCAGCATGCTGATTGTTCTTGGATTGTTTGTGGCGATTTTAATGCAAGGACAGGTAACTCTTGTGTGGGCAGCCAAGATAACTACTCTGACATGAGACTAGACGTCCTCAACGATCATCGGAATTCCAAAGATGATGTTACTAATGATTTTGGTCATGCACTTCTATCAACGTGTTTTGGTTTTGACCTGCACATATTGAATGGTACGGTGGAGGGTGATATGAACGGTAACTTTACCTATATATCTCCATGTGGTAACAGCGTCATAGATTATTTTCTAGTTTCAAATGATTTTTTGCCTTTCTGTGTGTCAATGTACGTTAAGGAGAACGTATTGTCATCCCACTTGTGCCTAGAGCTAAGTATCAAAGCTGCTACAAATGAATCTGACGATACATACCAAATTGTCTCAAGTAAACTCATATGGAGTGAACAGATGTCTATGCGATTTGCCGACCAACTAAATCAGAACTTTAGAGAGCTGGAACTTGGTGGTCCCAAGCCTCTTGAGAATTGGGATATCGATGATATGTGTGACAGAATCACGGGGTGCTTTGTACAAGCTGCTGAATGTATGAGAAAAAATACTACGTATGGGAAAAAAAGATTTGGTCACCCATGGTTTGATCATAAGTGCAGATCTGCAAAGTCCAAGTTAAGGTCCCTTTTGAGATTGTACACGCGAACTATAAACAAATGATCAAAGAAAAAAAGTGGTGTCATACTCATAGGGAGATGGTCACATTACGCATCTTGAAGAACATAATTGATTCTGCTAAGTTTTGGCTTGAGATTAGACTTTTGGGTGCTAAGAGGTCCTCTGTCGGCCATATATCTTGTAACACATGGTTAAATCACTTCCGGGAAGTTTTTCAGTCTGCGGGTCCTGTCCATCCTCCTGAGATTGTTGAGTTTGCTACTGTGTCGTCTGAGGAAGAATTGTCGTTTCTGAATGCCGATATCACTGACGATGAAATTGTTACAGCTATAAAAAAGCTTAAACGGGGTAAGGTGGGTGGTCAGGACGAAATACTAGCTGAAATGTTGAAATGTACATCGCAATCCTTTATACCAACGATATGTACATTTTTCAATCTGATATTCTCCAAGGGCCAGTATCCCAAAGCATGGACAAACTCTATCATTGTACATATACACAAACAAGGCGACCCAACTAATCCAGATAACTACAGAGATATATGGTTAACTAGTATTTTTTGCAAGGTTTTCACTTCCACGCTTACCGAGAGGCTGATGTCCTGGGCGGAGGCAAACGATCTGATAGTAGTAGAACAGGCCGGTTTCCGAAGAGGGTATTTCACCGTTGATAATATGTTCATTCTCCACAGTATTGTAAAGAAATATTTGGCCAGGAGACGTAAGCTGTACACGGGTTTCGTCGAGTTTAAGACGGCCTTTGATTCGGTGGACAGGGAAGCGTTGTGGGAGGTACTGAGAATGCATGGGATGAGAGGTAGGATTCTGAAAATGATTGAGGGCATGTATTCTTCAGTTTGCTATTGTGTAAGATGCAATGGACGATGTACTGATCAGTTTTAGTGCAAACGGGGCCTGAAACAAGGTTGCAAAACCAGTCCGATTATTTTTTCTCTACTGATCACGTATGTGGCTTAGATGGTGATTCAAAACGGCAACCATGATGTTTAGCTGATACCCAATTTTGCAGCTGTATACTTACTCTTGTTCGCTGACGACATTGTACTTACCGCGGACATCCCCATAGGTCTGCAGAATCAGCTTAGTGTGCTAGTGGAAGAAGAAGCAAGCTCGGTTTGGTTGTACATTCTGAGAAAACAAAGATTTTAGTGTTTCGAAATGGTGGGAGTCTTGCAGAACATGAAAAATGGATATTGGATGGGAAGAGGTTGGAGGTCGTGAATGAATAAAAATATCTAGGAGCGAAATTCTCAACACGATTGTCATATAAAACTTTACAACTAGACCTGGATGAGAGGGCAAAAGCGGGCTTGCTTCAGGTCATCAGGTGTGTAAAAAACTTGGGTCATGTTTCGCCGAACGTCTTCTTTAAACTTTTTGATGCGCAGATGTCTCCTATCCTCATGTACTCTTCAGAATTGTGGGGCCTCTATGACTGTTAAAATGTGGAAATCATTCACTTACAGACCATAAACGGTTTTTACACTTACCAAGTCAGGCACCAAACGTAATTTCCTATGGCGAAACCGGAAGATTTCCTTTATTCATCAATACCAGGATACGTGCAATTAAATATTGGTTACAAATCTTGCAAATGGACTCAACTAGATACCCTAGTAAGGTATACAACATGCTGCTACAGTCTGGTTATTAACATTGGGCACAGAATATAAAAGCATTGCTGTGTAAATACAATTTTGAAAATTTGTGGAGATTGCAATATGTACATAATGAGAAACAATTCCTAAAGGATCTGCGCGAACGCCTGATAACCGAACATGTACAAATTTGGTACAACTCCCTTGAAAGCAGTGAAAGGTATACCTTCTATAGGCAATTCAATTGTCATTCAGCGTGGCTGAGACTAGTGAATATAGTCTCAGCAACAGGTTGGTCACGTGATAGCCTTAATTCTTCCATAACATGCATACCACCGCTCTGAACACAGAGTCTCGGCCACGCTGAATGGCATATCACATCGTGAGTGTATTCCTCCGCTTGTTGTGATACACTCGATACTGGCAGCCATGTTTTCGTCAATTCATTTTCTAAACATCGATTTTCCATGAATGTAAAACTTGTATGCGGTAAAAATTGAATCACAAGAGTGTAATATTGTGAACTGTACGAATTATAAGGACTTTGAATACAACAGCAATATTTATATTTCATTGAGCGAGTAAGGCCACCAATCCCGTCTGCCTAATCTTCGATACACACAGAAACCCACTGAGTGCTTTTGCTGATGAGTAATCATTAATTTAATGTATGCTTAGAAGGATTAAACTTAGAAAAACTGCTTCTGAGCTATCCGATAATATCGAACTTCGGAATCGGACGGATTCCTACAGAAGAAACTTCCATTCGATTAACTTTCAACACAGACGGAATGTAGGTTAAATCACTTACTGACTCCATCAGTCGATACACGAATGATCGAAGTGTGGAGCTCGTCAAACAGTGTGAAGGCAGTTAGACCACAGGTTCCGGCCAGAAAGCATTTACTTGCGAGAGTATAACCATAGATTCACGAAACCAGCCCGGACCCATAGGAATCCTTTTCGCTGCGTTTATAGTAGGTCCAAAGATCGCGTGTATTACTATATACACAATCGCACGTGCTCAAGGCAGTTTGCAACCTTATAGACACGTTTGCGCTAAAAGTAGTTCTCAAATGATTTCCTGAAAATCTCATAGATTAGTTTTATTAGAACACCAAATTTGTGTTTATCTATCGGGATAAATAATTGGAGTGAAATAGAATCGCCTCTTTTTACTCTCAATGGTCTTCTGATCATGTTGAATTTTGATTGGTAGAATCATTGGAATGTGGAGCCGAAGTCACGTGACCAACCTGTGTCAGAGATACTACATCTCTGTGTTCAGAATGTTCAATTGTGTTTTCAGCCGGGAACAGTATTTGTGCGCGATTGATCGGCGAATCCTCAAATATTTATTTGTCCGCTTTCGTGCTGGTTTTATCGATTTATTCATCCACAGACACCGCTGCACAAATGATCCTCAACGGTCTTTACTTTGTTCATCGTGCAATGAGAAAGATGAAGATGAGATTCATTTCCTGTTGAGATGCCCGGCATACGCAGATATAAGGCAGAATTATGTTTTTAATTTGTTTGATATTGTTAAACGTGTTGATATTGCGATGGTGCTGGCATCCGACAGGAGACCTATAGGAGTATGTGACAGCAGAACTAGGTCATAAGCATTCATGAGAAGATAGACCGATTTGTCATTAGGAACCAACTGTACCTGTGTTTGCCCTTACTAATCACTTCTTTCGCAAACTCTCCGACTACGTAAGAAAAAGGATCGGGGAGCATTTGCAGCCCTGTTTCACGCCTGAAGTACATTTTAAAAAATCTGTGTACCCACCAGAGCATTTTACGAAGCTTTCCACTGTACTGTACATGGACTGTAAAATTCTTAGCAATTTGCCATTTACACCATAGCGTTGCAATATTGCAAAGAGTACTTCTCCGTTAACACTGTCAGAGGCTCTTCAAAAATCAATAAACGCAACATAGTTTTTTTTTCTTTCCTCCAAAATATATATCAATAATACATTATAGAATAAAAATGTTGTCCGTTGTGCTGTAACATCCTCGAAAACCTGCTTGCTCTTCTCCAGTCTGACCGTTCTCGTCTGTCCATTCTTGTGATCTATAATTCATCACCTGTACAAAAACTTTGCTCCGTGTGCTAGTCAAGGATATACCTCTGTAGTTGCTTGGATCGTTTATGTCACCCTTTTTATGGATCGGTACAATAACTGACTGCTGCCACTGAGTGGGAAAGACGCCTTTATCAAATACTGCATTGAAACAACATGTAAAGGTAGGGTATTAGGAGACTGTTTGAACATTTCCGGCAGCACTCGGTCTGCCCCGGCTGCTTTTCGAAGCTTCAGGCAGTCAATGGCTGATCTTATTTCATCTACCATTATCTCGGAATTCAGCTCAGCCTCCCCAGCTGTATGCATTACTTCGCAGTTTTGTCTTGTTGTATCTATGTTTGGATCATTTGTGTCTCGTAAAATTTTCTTGAAGTAACTCCAGCATTCTTCTTTGGAGATACGAGACGTTGCTGGAGTTTAAAAACTTAAACTCCTCAACCGTTTCCAGAACATTTGCGGGTTATTAATGCAATTAGACAGTGCCAGTGCTTTAGAGCTTTGATAAACTGATTTTTAGATTTAACAAGGACCTTACAGTTTTTCGACTTGCAAAATACTGAGCTTTATTTTCTTTATGCTGAGTTCTTTTAAAGATGCGAATACATCTCTTTGTTTTCATTCAGCACTCATAAAACTCTGTATCAAACCAAGGTAACTTCCTTGGCATATTTTTATGATATAAAATGGTCTTTTCCATACATTGACCTGATTCTAAACAAGATTTGATTATTCCCCCAACAGCACTGTCAATATCAAAACTCTGTAAGTGGTCGTATGCTAACATTGTGCCTTCTAACCTGAACTGACTGTTAGAGTTCAAATCTCTTCCACAGTTTATTTCCTAACTATGACCTGTTTCAGTCTCCAGCAAAAAAATTGTCAAAACAGGGACGAAGATCCGGTGGCGTGCTATGTCTTGTTAGGAAAGAGTTAGAATTGGTCTTTGAGCGTATATCGAGTGCCCATAACAATATAGTCATTTTAAGGATAGACAAAGCTCTTTGGGAACAAGTACTGATACCCTTATGTTTTGTGTTTACATCCCACCTGCTGAGTCGCCATACTACAACGGCGCAGATGAAGCAGATGGAGTTGTCTGAGAGAAATGCATGACTGAACTTTGCACTGATTATAATCATTGTAACTTAATCTTATGTGGAGATGTGAATAGTAGGACAGAATGTCATTACACAAGTAAGTGGAGTACATATGATGTCGGTTCGGACGAGGTAGCGGAAACGCGAACATCACTGGCCCTTGTCACAAGGCCAGTCGCTGGTATAAAAACGGGAGCGCACAGGTAATTGAGAGATCGACTTGCCGCATCTGCTACCTTCGCAAGCCAGCGAGCACTTGTTCCGGTAAGTGCTCAAGCCTGCTCTTGTGATGAGAGTGTGCGGGATTGCAGGTTTGCATGGCAGAGGCACGTTGTGGTCGGGGAGATCGTTCTCCTCACTAGCGTTTTCCCCTGCATTAGCGAACACACAGTGTGAGCTTGTGTGTCCCTACAACACTGGCGTCGTCGCAGCTGTGGGTTCTGGTATATGCGGTAAGGGGGGGAGGCGGCAGTGAGTTTTCGCTCACTTCGTCTTTTTCTTTGCGAGTTTAACACGGTTTTGTAGCTAGGCCTACTTGTATTGTTTATTTGTTTCGCTCAAGGCCAGCTCTGTGTTATCACAGAGGGTTAACTGTGCTGCTGTTGGTTTTTCTTTGTCTTGTTTCTGTTGTGGCAACACACTGTTTTTGGCAGTTTTTTTGCCTCACTATTGTTATTTCGAATATGTTCTGCTCCATTTCCACGATTGCGTAGTTTTTTTCTCGACTTCCTTTACATGGTCTGCCTATTGTGTGAATAGTTCCGCTCAGTTCATTTAGTGACAAATAGCTGACCATGACCTTTGCCTATCAATCCTATTTTTCAAGCTAAGTAGCGTTTGTAATGATTCGTGCCTTTTATGCGGAAAGGGTGTGTGGTTGTGACAGACTGTTTCATACAGTCGGGTACCGGTTACCCCCCGCGACTCACGGAAATAAGAGCTTGCTTATTTTCCATCTTTGACTATTCATGAGTCATGTTCGGGCGCGCTCCGTTATCGATGGAGCCTGGAATTTTCCTCATGAATATTTCATGCAGTTCGTTCCTTACCATCATGAGATGGGAGAGGGTGTTGGACGTATTTCGCCAAACCGCCAGTTCATGCACGTTTTATGCATGTCTTAGCTCTTTGGAGCTCAGGTAATTGCGGTCAGTTCCTCATGCAATCGGAACGGGATAGCGTGCGGGTAATTAGTTTTTCTTATCTTTGCAAGGGCCCTATAATTTGCTTCACCCCTTTGCTGTCTTATCTGTTTGCTTTAATGCTCATGTAGTTGATTGAATTTTCCTTGCAGATTGTTGTTTTGCAGTCTTTCCATTTGTAGGGT
>JAWQFJ010012208.1:12500-26103 GCA_034096865.1 Theodoxus fluviatilis
TCCCCGTCCCCCTCCCTATCAATAACTTGTTTAGACTAGTTTGATTTTTCTGGTGACTCCGAAGGCGGCGGCTTATGGGTCAATCGTGTATTGTGAAGTTGTGGGAGAACGTCGCATTACATGAGTATATCCCGGCATGGCCCTGGCACGGCGTCGCGCTGGTCATCCACGCACACCGTGTCCCCTTGTTGTACTCCGTGGTGGGTGGGTAGTGCCGGGGATGAATTTATTTTCTTTCAATCATGGAAAATACCAAACGCAAAAAACACCCTTCAAAATGACAGAGAGAGGTCTCCTCCAGTTCGGAGAGCCTTTCTGATTCTACTGCCCACTTTGATGAAGACAGCTGGCCTCGCTTTCTCCTCGTCCATTCTATCGATCAGAAAAACCCACTGAGCAAAGTGTACCCATTTGCCATCACAAAAGCCATCCAAGGCATTGCTGATGAGCCTAAGCAGGTGAAAAAGCTCAGGAGTGGTGACCTTCTTGTGGAAGTAACCAGGAAGTCCCACTCTTCCAACCTGCTGAAGGCGTCAACCTTTGCAAACGTCCCGGTGAAAGTCGAGCCTCACACTAGTCTTAATTCCTGTAAAGGAATTATTACATGCCGATCTGACCAAAAACGACATATTAGAAGGACTGTCACCAGGGAGTGAGGGGTGTCCGAAAGTTGACAGCCAGACGTGATGGTGTGATCAAGCCCACCAACAAGGTTCTGTTAATCTTTGGTACCCCCACTCTCCCTTCCTTCGTGAAGGCCGGCTACCTTCGAATTGTTGTTGACCCTTTTATCCCCAATCTACTACGTTGTTTTAAGTGCCAGCAGTTCGGCCATCATTAGGACTCTTGCAGTCGCGCTGCCCGCTGTGGGCGATGCGGTGGTGATGACCACACTGACGATGGCTACCGCAACACCCCGAATTGTCCCAAAAGTTCTGGCTCTCACCCGTCTTTCTCTCGCGACTGTCCCAAGTGGCAGCACGAGAAAGAGATCCAGAGGATGAGAATCACCAAGAACGTACCCTTTCCAGAGGCGAGACGACTTGTGGAGGCTGCAACGAGGCTTCCATCTGGCCCGTCGTATGCCTCTGCAGTCAAGTCTGTTAAGTCGATGGCTTGCCAAACCACCGTCACTTGGCTGAAGGGTGACCAGCCGAAAGCCGTGTCAGAGTCGGTGTCTGCTGCTGACCAGACGACTTCTGGAGAGACGCTCAGGAAGGTTACAAAGCCACCTGAGTCGTCTCGGCCGCCTACTAAGGCATCCAAGAAGTCGGAGAGACGAGCTCCACCGACAAAAGACCGGCTTTCGAAGGGGGAGCGTGACCCATTGCAGCAGCACAACCGGTTCAGTGCGCTGTAGGCCTCTGAGGAAATGGATACGGGAGATCCCGTCTCTCCGGCTCCTCAGAGCCACGTCCACTCCCCGAAAAAGAAATGAGCACTGTTGTTCAGTGGAACTGTCGAGGTTTGAGGGCTAATTTTGAGGAGATTTTACTCCTCATATCGTTACTTAATTCCCCTCTTCTCTGTTTACAAGAGACTCTTATACGATCGTGTGATAGTCTCTTTTCGTGGATTTATCACCTTTTCGTCTTCTTTTTCGGAAAGAGCTATGGGTGGGGTGTGTTCTGGTGGGAAATGTTCCTCAAGGTCTCGTCTCCCTGTCCACTCCACTGCAGGCAGTGGCTGTGCGGGTGACACCTCATAGACCCATCACCATATGTTCCCTTTATGTCCCCCCAGCTCTTCTTTAAATCATGTCGATTTAGAAGATTTGATTTCTCAGTTACCACCACCTTTTCTGTTACTTGGGGATTTTAATGGTCATAACCCCTTTTGGGACGGTCATATCACTGGCGTTCGTGGCAAGCTTTTAGAAAAGTTCATCTGTGATAATGATTTATATCTTTTTAACACTAAACAGCCTACTTATCTCCATCCATCCTCTGGGTCATTTACCGCCATCGATCTCAGTCTCTGTTCCCCTCTCTGGCCGTGGATTTTTCCTGGCAGGTGCAGGAGGACTCTCATGGGAGTGACCACACTTTCCAGTCGTGCCAGACTGCCAGACCCTCTGCTGCTCAGAGACCGTCTCGGTGGAAACTCAAGGCAGCCGACTGGAATCTCTTTCGATCCCTCTATGAGACTCGACTCCGTGCTAAAGCCTTCGATGGCGGTGATGACCCTGTAGGCTCTTTTACAACTGTGTTGAATGAAATTGCCCACCTTTCCATCCCTCAGACCTCGACAGCACCACGACGGGTGCATCGTCCCTGGGTTAACCAGGAGTGTCGAGATGCTCTTCGTCAGAGAAACAAGGCTCTTTGACTCTTTCGAAGAAACCCATGCCCCGAGAATCTTCGCCGTGTCAGGGAACTTCGAGCCCTGGCTCGGCGCACCATCCGCGCTGCCAGGAGGCAGTCCTGGAGAGAGTACGTTAGTACGCTCTCTTCCACAACTCCCATTTGCAAGATGTGGGAGATGGTGCGGAAGATCTCGGGGAAGTTCGTTTCTTCTTCCGTCTCTCATCTGTCCGTTGATGGGAGGACTGTCGACTCGACACCTGAGATTGCTGATGCTCGAGCTGCCACCTTTTCCCGTAACTCGTCTATTTCCTTCTGTAATCCGTCGTTCAAATGGAACAAGGCGGAGCGGGAAAAGGTTGCACTCAGGTTCGAGTCTGACGACTCTGAAGTTTACAATGTGCCTTTTTCTCTGCGGAGCTTCTCGACTCGTTGAAAAACGCCCATGATACGTCTCCTGGTCCTGATGGCATTCCTTATCAGATGCTCAAGCATCTGCCTAAGCCATCGCTCCAGTTGTTACTTGAGATTTGTAGTACTATTTGGTCTTCGGGTTCTTTCCCACCTTCGTGGCGGGAGTCTATTGTCGGGTAAGGATCCTAAAGACCCTGTAAGTTACCGTCCAATATCCTCACAAGTTGCGTCTGCAAGACCTTAAAGCGAATGATTAACGCCCGGCTCGTCTGGTTCCTGGAGAAGCATGGGGTCCTCAGTGACGTCCAGTGCGGCTTCAGGAGGCGGCGTAGCACGGCTGATCATCTCGTTCGTCTTGAGAGTCTTGTGCGGGACGCTTTTTTGCGTCGGGAACATTGTGTTGGAGTGTTTTTTCGACATCGAGAAGGCCTACGACACTACGTGGAGATATGGCATCTTGTCCGATCTCCACGCCATGGGTCTTCGGGGTGGACTCCCACATTTCATAAGTACTTTCCTGCACGATCTTTGTTTCGAGTTCGCATTGGACACGTTTCATCATAATCTTATCCACAGGAAATGGGTGTCCCTTAGGACAGCATTCTGAGTGTGACACTGTTTAGCGTGAATATTAACAGTATCGTGAAGTGTCTTCCTCCAGGATTTCGCTCTTTTTTCATATGTGGATGATTTTCTATTCGTTTGCCATGCCAAGAGCATGAATGAATTTTATAGAGAGGCAGCTGTAACTGTCTCTCAATCGTCTTGTGGATTGGTCGGGTTCTGACGGTTTTAAAGTTTCTTCATCGAAAACTGTGTGCATGCACTTTTGTGCATGTCGCAGATTACACCCTGATCCTGTCTTGCTTCTAGATGCATTTCCTTTGCCTGTTGTGAAGGAAACCAAGTTTCTTGGAATCCTCATAGACAGACGTTTAACTTTTATACCGCATCTTAAATATTTACGTATCAAATGTACCAAGGCACTCAACCTACTTAGAGTTGTTGCTCACTCCCACTGGGGAGGAGGAAGCAATGTTTTAATACTCCTCTATCGTGCCTTGGTACGCTCCAAACTAGACTACGGTTGTTTTGTGTATGGATCAGCTCGCATGTCGTGCTTGTCGATGCTTGACCCAATACACCATCAGAGTTTACGATCAGTCCTCGGTGCCTTCCGCACCTCTCCTGTAGAGAGTTTATATGCGGAGGCACGCGAGCCTCCACTTCATTTACGTAGGCGCAAGCTTGCGTTACAACACATTCTTCGTGTCAGTTCTAACCCGACCAATCTTACTTATCTCTGTGTTGTCCAGCCGAAGTTTTCGCATCTTTACGCGGCCAAGCCCAGCTGTATCCCCAACGGGATACGAGTTGAGGAGGATATCGCGGCGGCAAACGTTCGGTTGGACACAATTTTTACCTACCCTTTGTATCTGTCACCACCGTGGCTCATGCCTTTTATTTATCTAGCAAAATTTGTCAAGAGTGCTGCCCTCCCTCGCGCTTATAAGAGTTAATTCCGGGAAATGTTTTTATCGAAATATGCAGAATTTTACCTACTATATACAGATGGTTCTAAAGACGGGGATCGTGTGGCGGCAGCTGTTGTCTTCCGCAACTCCGTCTTGCGCTTTCGTCTTCCGGATGGGACTTCAATCTACTCTGCAGAGCTTAGTGCACTTGAGGCCGCTCTTGGCGTGGTCCAGAGCAAGAGACTTACGCGAGCTCTTGTGGTCTCTAATTCGCTTTCGGCCTTACAGGCTCTGCGGGGTAGAGAGATTTCCCATCCTTATCTGTTCGGCATTTTTGTCCATATGTGTCGACTACAGTGTGGGGGTACTGAGGTCGCTTTTTGCTGGGTCCCTAGCCATATGGGCATCCCGGGGAACGAGAGGGCAGATCAAGCTGCCAAGTCTGCTCTCTCCCTTCCCATGTCCCCGGGCAGGATCCCGGCGAGCGACCTGGTACCTCGTATTAACAAATACATTTCTAATCTGTGTCAGGCCGACTGGGACGGCAGGGCACATAACAAACTTCACGAAATAGCTTCTGTGTGGGGTGAGCGACTCTCCCCCACATCGCTCACAAGAAGAGAGGAAGTTGTGCTCTGCCGTTCCCGGATCGGCCATTCTGTTCTGACCCACTCCTATTTCTTGCGGTCGGAGCCTCCACCGGAGCGCCGTAGCTGCCAGTGCAGGCTCACCATGCGGCACTCAGCCTCGCATCGATTTGTTCAAATCGAGCCTATCTTACTCTGGGGCTGCTCTGTGGAATACACTGCCTGACGACATAAAATGTATCAAATCTTTGCCTATGTTCAAAGACAAAATTCGCATTATTCTCAGGCATCATCCTATGACATAGTTTTCCACGCTTTCATCTGGCGTCTAGACAGTGGAACGGCTAAGTGTGTATTTGTGTATGTTGTCCATTCCTCACATATATGCTTACTTCAGGCCTCCCCTGCTGAACTATCGAGGGGTTCCGGCTGATTGGGGGTGGGGGAGTAGGGGAGGGAGTGTACACCAAGAGGCTATGACCTACTTGTATGTTATTTGTTTTTAACATTTGGATGTTTAGAAAATTGTTTTTTATGTATATGTCATTGTAGTTGATTCAAGTTCCATATTTAAAATTTGCTTCTCTGGTACACTATCTACCCATTTTTAGTATGTTTAAGAAATTGTACATGTATAATTCTTGCGATAATTATAATGACTATCTCTCTCTCTCTCTCTCTCTCTCTCTCTCTCTCTCTCTCTCTCTCTCTCTCTCTCTCTCTCTCTCTCCTCCCTCCCTCCCTCCCTCCTCCCTCTCCCCCACCCTCTCCCCAACCCTCTCTATCCAACCCACCAACCTTCTTCCCTTCCTCCCCCTTTCCCCAGCTACCCCCCCACCTTCTTCCCTTCCTCCCCCTTTCCCCAGCTACCCCCCCCTCTCTCTCTCTCTCTCTCTCTCTCTCTCTCTCTCTCTCTCTCTCTCTCTCTCACCACATTTGAATATTTTGCCTCAAGGGCTGAATGTA
This sequence comes from Theodoxus fluviatilis, assembly GCA_034096865.1. Classification (NCBI taxonomy): domain Eukaryota; kingdom Metazoa; phylum Mollusca; class Gastropoda; order Cycloneritida; family Neritidae; genus Theodoxus; species Theodoxus fluviatilis. Next base: position 18,246 of record JAWQFJ010012208.1, read on the forward strand.
AGAAAGGCACTACTGCCTAATTCACTACCCTTGTAAAATAAAGTTCGTTCGTTCGTTCGTTCGTACGTTCTTGTGGAGTGCCCTCGACTTGCTCATCTACGGAGTGGGTCGAGCAGTCTGTCAGACTTTCTAACGATCCTCTAGCTGTGATAATTTTTTTAAAAATAGATTCTGAGTGTTATTTTCGTTTATGAGTCGTACTATGTCTTCATTGTTTTCGATATTTCTCCACTTACCTCTTCTGAGGTAATCTTTTAATTGCATATTTTGTACAGTGGAAGTATGTTGTGGCCTTGAATGGCCTTCAAGGCTGAGGAGCCCTTGGGCTCCATCCACCTATCCCTAAGTGCTTTGCCTGTGACGAGGGAAATCGAGATGTGAAATTTTGCCCTATTGCCCTTTATGCTTTTTCGTGTTTTAAGGCTCTACAGAGCTTTTGCTGGCTGATGGGCAGTGGGACTCGATTTAATGGATCTTATGTCACTAGTAAAGGTGAATTGTACTATACTCCGCTATTGCGGAGAGTTCTAAAAACTTGGTGGATGTGGGTGTTTCATAACGTTGTGGCCTTATATAGCCTACAAGGCTGATAGGCCCTTAAACTCCATCCATCCATCCACCCGAATGTAGGCCAATAAGTAATTTGCCAAGACTTGGCGAATATTATCCAAGATTTATTTGTCAATTAAGAACCGCCTTAACGACTGCAACCTGTAACAATGGAAACGCACTGTCCACGAAGAGTTCCAAGGCATTTTCTAACAATTTCACGGGTTAGATTAGTGTCAATTAGCATTTAATGATCTGCTAATGATTCTTTTTTTAACCTGAATCACTTACTGGAGAAGTAGCAGTCGATAATTTCTCTCTCTCTCTCTCTCTCTCTCTCTCTCTCTCACTCACTCACTCACTCACACACACACACACACACACACACACACACACACACACAGAGTCAGGCAGGCAGGCAGGTAGGCAGGCAGGCAGGCAGCCAGGCAGGCAGGCAGCCAGACCGCGAGACCGCCAGACCGCGAGACCGCCAGACCGCCAGACAGGCAGACAGGCAGACCGGCAGACCGCCAGACACGCACTGACCGACTGACACACACTGACAGACTGACACACACACTGACAGACTGACACACACACTGACAGACTTACACACACACACTGACAGACACGCACACTGATAGACACGCACACTGTCAGACACACATAAAAAACTACATTTAAATCATGTTGGTATTTATAGTCACTATAAATGGCATCAATGGTGTAAACTTGTGAAATTCTGCTCCGACCGTTGTCGTGTCTCCCTACACGATTCGTAAGAGGCGAATAACTAGGGACACCGTGACTTGATTTGCATTTACTCTACACTGTTGAGTGATTTTCATGCTTAATGACCTTACATAGCCTACAAAAGCTGATAGGTCGTAATGCACCATCCATCCATCCATCCGTCCGTTCATCCATCCGACCCTTGTGACTGCTACTAGAACAACATACCTGACCGCACAGGAATCTCGCATACTTTTCCGCTTGTTTCCTTCTTCCTAAATCTGTATTCGCTCTCTCCTCGACCTCCCCCCCCCCCCAATCCTCTCCACCCACCTCGCCCCCCCTCCCCCCTCGGCCCCTCCCCCTCGCCCCCCACCCAGCCAACAGATTCACGTCTTGATATGCTTGTCGGCTCCAATCTTTGCTTTGTCTTCATTCCCACACCAAAGACCATACATTACTAAGACCACGCACTCGGCTGATTTTAGCGAGATTTCCGACAGAGTGATCTCCCCGTTTTCGCGTGTCTCCCCCGGAGCGCTTGTGCGAGATACACATGTATAGTGAGTGTTGTATCTATGCCACGTGCGTGAGGAATAAAGTTTAGTGTATGAATAGCAGAATGCAAGTGCGTGCAAGGGTTTTTATAGTATTTCTTGGAAACCATATGTATGTGAGAAACCGTTTGTTCCGTAGTTTATAAACATGAACACTAATTAGCCGAGTGCGTGGAGAAGCGAGTGTAAACACTAAAATGAAAATTCCCACACTAAAGGTGGGAAAAGGGTCAAGGTGTCAGTAAACTATATCTCTCCTAAAAGATCTAAACACAATTTTCTACATGGAAAAGCACGTCCCTAACAAGCTGGTCTTAATAAAGAAATAAACACCGGACGCATAATTATGATCTGCGCGCTGAGCAGCAGACGATCGAGCAGCATACAGGCCTATAGCTGCGATGGCATTTTGGGTCTCCCATTAGAAAAAGCAACTGGCGTCAATAGGTTAGAAAGCTTTTCCTTGCACTGATGCATGATAAGGACAGACAAGTCAGGGTTACTATAGAAACCAGAGATAAGAGCGGAGGGGCAGACGGCACAGGGGGGAACCCTGGCTGTGCATCAGGTACTCATCAGAACAACATGTGACAAGTAAACAAAGGCGACCCAGTCCCAGGGTCAAGCCAGACACGATGGCGAGTAGGCCCCACGGTGGTGTTTCTAGCTGGAATTAGAATCGACGCTTTCATTCTCTCATAGCTGAAAATGAAGCGAGGAAGGCATGAAGGAGAAAACTGCGCTGCAATATCGTGTTCAAATGCCAGATACGGCTGTCGTGGAAAATCTTTTTTCCGCTTCCCCCGAGACGAGACAAGATGTAGCAAATGGGTGCAAAATTCAAGACGTCAAGATGTGATGGGAGAAAGTGCTGCTCATCTGTCTACTGCTGGTCTTGTCCTGTGCAGTGACCACTTTGAACTAAATCAATTCATCCGTCCAGCTGAAAAAGATAGACTGGTCTGGAATGCTATTCCAAATATTTTTGATGTGCCTAACCCGCCGCCCAAAGTTACAAATAAAAGACCATACCCTCGGGAAAGACTTCCCTTCCTGACACAGGCTCTGGCTCCAAAACAAAAGAAGAAAATGCTGACGAGTTGAGCCTACCCTGCGATGCCCTTCCGTGCAGTCTGCCTTCCACCAGTTCATCGGGAAAGGAAAAAGATCTCGAAAAGATGGTGAGAGCTGTGAGAAACAAACTGTATCGCAGCAAGCAAAAAGTCAAAAGAATTTCTTCAAAGAAGACTCAGAACCTCAGCTTCTCTGAGCGAAAATCTGCTGTGATAAAAGAGTTGCAAACTTTCCTCCCAAAGCCAGCAGTACAATTCATTTCTTCACAGCTGCGCATGGTTGACAAGAAGAAGAAAGGATACAGATGGACAAACAAGGACAAAACAAATGCATTATCCTTGTTTCATGCCAGCCCAAAGGCATACCAAATGTTGAAAAGAATATTTGTCCTACCATCTATCTCCACCCTGAGGAGATCAGTGCAAAACATCGAAATATACCCTGGCTTCAACAACAACATCCTCAACGCCCTTGCTCTCAAAGTCAAGTCCCTGAAGTCTGGTTCTGAGGTGTGTGCAGTGATTTTTGACGAAATGGCTATCAAGGAGAGCATTTCTTACAACAAAGAAAGAGACGAAATCGAAGGTCTAGAGGACCTTGGCCTGCATGGGAAAACCAAGTACGTCGCCAACCATGCCACTGTCTTCATGGTGAGAGGCCTCAAGAGTCACTGGAAGCAGCCAGTGGGATACTTCCTGTCCAGCGGTCCTATGAAGGGTGAGACATTGCGCTCACTGCTCTTGGAGTGCATCGACAAAGTGGAAGAAGCAGGACTGGATGTGAAGGTCGTAATTGCAGACCAAGGAGCCAACAACAGGAGTGCTTTCAAACTTCTGAACGTGACAGAGCACCATCCCTACTTTCAGCACATGGAAAAGAAGCGGCATGTCATCTATGATCCTCCTCATCTCCTGAAAAACATCAGAAACAACCTCAAGAACAAAGGTTTTGTCCTCAATGGCGTCACAATTTCATGGAGCCACATTGAGAGGCTATACAATTTTGACAAGCAGAATAGTGTTCGTTTGGCACCGAAACTTACCGAAAAACACGTTCATCTTCCCCCATTTTCGGCTTTGCGAGTCAGGTACGCCGCCCAAGTGCTGTCCCACTCTGTTGCAGCTGCCATGTCCGTACTTGTGCAGCTGCAAGTGCTGCCAGACGACGCCAGACAAACGGCCTACTTCATTGAACAGTTTGACAAACTCTTCAATGTTTTCAACAGCGGAAACATCAAGTCCAAGCAACCAATGGGCCATGCAATTTCAGAGAAGTCAGGGCACCATGCTTTTCTTCGCGAGATCCTGAACTGGCTTGAAGCGGTGGAGTCCAATTCACCTCGCTCCTTGCCTTGTCTGACCGGGTGGAAGATGGCCGTCCGCGCTCTGCTCTCCCTCTGGGAAGACCTTCATGAACACCATGCGTTCAAGTTTCTCTTGACAGATAGACTAAACCAGGACTGCCTTGAGAACCTCTTCTCCAGAATCAGAGGAAATCTAGGACGTGTGGACAACCCCTGTGCAGGCATGCTGAGAAAGATCTTGCGCCAGGTCATGGTGGATCAAATATTCACTCACAGTGACGGGAGCAACTGTGCTGAGGACTCGGCGACATTCTTGATCAACCTGCAAACTTTGATGACAACTGAGAACTACGTACGTCACTCCAAATGAAGCCATTTCTCAGGAGCCAATGCAGCTCGAACAAGACCACAAGGATGGCACTGACCATCAAAATGACATCACAACCCTGGTATCTGCAAATCAAATTGCAGAAAATTGTGCCTTGACGTACATATCAGGGTACATCGCGAAGAAGATCACGCCAAGTCTGTGTGCATCATGCCAACAGTTGTTGTCAGGGTTTTCGACGGGCACCAACAACGAGCTCCTTCTTCTATTCAAGGAATACAATCACGCTGCAGGAAAAGGTCTCACAGTACCAAGTGATGATCTGTCACGAGCAGTGGAGATGATGGAAGAGGTGTACAGCAAAAACGTTGAGAGTGTACTCACTCGGACTAAGTGAAATCTTGTGGATATATCTAAGTGCCGGGGTCGGTTGTACAGTTACTGAAAAGAAGAGTAGAAGACAAGCAACCGACTGTTTCTTTCATGAGCAAGTCTGGCCCTGAAGAGGGCCGTTTGGGGGTTGTACTGCCGCCGATGCGGGTATTCACCGCTACAGGATGGAGAGGCAGCGGGTTGGCAGGGGCGTGCAGCGATGCTCTGTATTCCTTTACGGCAAGCTTTCGAAGCTGAGGCTTCTTCATCAGGCCAAAGTAACAAGGCTGGCTGTGGAATGGAAATATATAGTGTGACAAGGGCAGGTGAAACACGTGCAGGGCGGCGAGGCAGTGAGGAGAGTTCAGTGAGGGAAGTCAGAAGGAGTGCTCTGCACCAACATCACAGGGCGGGAGAGGCCACAACAGGGTAAGCACTAAAAGGGCGTGCGGGGACAGCTTCATCGATAGTGACTCAGGAGTCCCATGTCCCTATTGAGGCCATTCTCGTGGGTACGGAATTTGGAAACACCTCATCTGCCACGATCAGTACCTCTCGGAGGTACTCCCTGAGCCACCCATGGTAGCCTTCCGACAACCTCCCAACCTGAGAGGCAGGATAGTCCGCAGCCGGCTCCCCGACTCTACGGTGGATGCCGTACAACCCTGCAAGACTGCCAGGTGTTCGACCTGTGCCATCCTCTGCACCGAGACCACCATAGTCAGAGACCGCGTGACACACCAAGTAAGGGGCCAGTACTCTTGCTCCTCCAGCCACGTGATCTACCTCATCCGTTGCCGCAGAGGGTGCAGGGACGCATGGTATGTCGGAGAAACCAGCCAACAGCTCCGCCAGCGCATGAACAGCCACCGCGCTACCATCAGGAACGGTTCCCCCCTGCCTGTGGCCGAGCACTTCAATCTCCCGAGCCACGCCACCTCTGACATGCTCGTCAGTGTGCTAAGAGGTGGACTGACGGACCTACAGCGACGCAGAGTGGCTGAGCTCAAACTCATTTCCAAATTCCGTACCCACGAGAATGGCCTCAATAGGGACATGGGACTCCTGAGTCACTATCGATGAAGCTGTCCCCGCACGCCCTTTTAGTGCTTACCCTGTTGTGGCCTCTCCCGCCCTGTGATGTTGGTGCAGAGCACTCCTTCTGACTTCCCTCACTGAACTCTCCTCACTGCCTCGCCGCCCTGCACGTGTTTCACCTGCCCTTGTCACACTATATATTTCCATTCCACAGCCAGCCTTGTTACTTTGGCCTGATGAAGAAGCCTCAGCTTCGAAAGCTTGCCGTAAAGGAATACAGAGCATCGCTGCACGCCCCTGCCAACCCGCTGCCTCTCCATCCTGTAGCGGTGGTTACCCGCATCGGCGGCAGTACAACCCCCAAACGGCCCTCTTCAGGGCCAGACTTGCTCATGAAAGAAACAGTCGGTTGCTTGTCTTCTACTCTTCTTTTCAGTAAGTGAAATCTTGGCTTGTTTCTCTCCTCGGAAATAAACTCACTCTTGAATGCCCAGGAGGAACTTGCAAACTGAGGCATTGCATCGTGAGCACATTCATCCATGTACGCCTGACGTCAACTCTCAAGTACTGCACTGCCTCTTTCGCGCATAAAGGCGATAAGAACAGAAAAATCATCAAATTTCGTAATTTGTGACGTACAAGATTCCTTTCACTGTTGTACCTCAGGAGAAAATACTGTTGTTAAAAATGTTGAATTTGTTAAAAACTGTGATGACGAAGACAATGCAACGCGTGGAAAGACATTGGTATTCACTTTTCCTTACCCTGCCCTTCAGTACCGCGAGTACAGCAGGATAGACATTGATCGAGTGCATTCTGGATTCGTCTGCATCCCTAGTTTCGGAAACCTACCCTCTTTAATACGTTGAGGTAAGTGAATTCTTTGCATTTATCCTCTGCTGCATGCTTTATGTATCATGTAGTTTGCAGAATGAGGAAAGCAAGCCTCCGAAGGTTGCGAACTCCTACTCGTTGCTATTCTCGCTGGCGTCGACAGACACGCGAAAACGGGGACGTAACTCTAAATCCGTACCAAAGAACATAGACATAAAGAAGCGTCACTCCTGTATCTTGTATAGTAAAAATACAGGACGAGATTTTGGTTACGTCACATGTATTTTTTACGTCACATTCACTCGCGAGTAATTTCCCTTGTTTTTGGATGTATACATAATTATAGTAAAATGAGTAGATGGCATAATCGCTCCAAGCATTGATTTCGCCTGTCTTACATCCAAAAGCAAGGGACGCATCTCTAAATCTCGTCCTGCATAAAATCGCGGAGTGACGCTTCTTTATGTCTATGTTCTTTGATCCGTACCTTGCTCCGCGTAGTGCAAAAATAACCGAGTGCGCGGTCTTAGTAATGTATGGTCTTTGCCCACACTAAGAAGCTCCAACGTCACCCAGGCTATCGCACGATGGTCTTCTAGCCGCCCCGTTGCAACATTCATTGCTACAGGACGTCGTTCCGGACTAGATTTGACAGGATGTCTGTCACACAACGCCAGGCATGTTCTCGTGAGCTCACAGAGCAAGAGAGAGAGAGAGAGAGAGAGAGAGAGAGAGAGAGAGGGGGGAGAGGGTGGGGGGAGGGAGGGAGATGGGGAGGGAGGGGAGGGGGGAGAGAGAGGGGGGGAGAGGGGGGGCGGAGGGAGGGGTGGGGGAGGGAGAGAGAGAGGGGGGGGGGGAGGGAGAGAGAGGGGGGGGGAGGGGGAGAGAGAGAAAGGAGTGGGGAGAGAGAGAGGAGTGGGGGGAGAGAGAGAGAAATAGAGAGAGAGAGAGAGAGAGAGAGAGAGAGAGAGAGTGAGGTGAGGAGGGAGAGCGAGAGAAAAAGGGGTGGAGAGAGAGAGAAAGAAAGAGAGAGAGAGAGAGAGAGAGAAAGAGAGAGGTGGGGTCGGAGAG
>JAWQFJ010012209.1:0-25000 GCA_034096865.1 Theodoxus fluviatilis
TCTCCAAAGTAAAATGGGATGAACGTAAAGCTGATGAATTCTACCGAAATACTCAAAGGCCAACCTTTGAACGACAACTAGAACTCGCAACTAAAGAAATAGACTCCTCAGTAGAAGCATCCCTTAGTCTATTCAGTTCTGCCATTCTAGCCTGTGCCGAATGCATGAGGAAAGACGTCCTCATCAATACTTCTTCCTTACCTGAGAAGAAATCAGTCTGGTACGATTTAGAATGCCAGAACTCAAAACTGGCAGCTAGAAAGGCTCTAGGGGCCTACAGAAAGTCCAAGACTCCAATAAACAAAGAAAAGTATTCCCAAGCTAGAAACTGGTACAAAAATACAATCCGAGCGAAGAAGAGAGATCATTTCAGAGCTTCCAGGATAGCTCTCACGGAGAGTATAACTGATTCACACAAATTTTGGTCTCTTGTTAAAAAGGCAACTTGTAAGCCAACCCCCTTTGTGGATATTGATATAAAGATTTGGAAAAACCACTTCGAGAAAGTTTTTCAGATAAACCTAGACCAAAACTCTGTGAAGGCTGCTGAAAGCCATAATTGTCATGAGGCCGTCTCCAATGATGTGCTAGATAAACCCATAATGGCAGGCGAAGTCATGAATGCAATAGATCGAATACGATCAGGGAAATCTCCAGGTCTGGACGAAATACCAGGAGAATGTTTTGCAATCATTGGTAACCAAATAGGTCCCTACTTGACAAAACTCTTTAATGCCCTTTTCGAATCGCAATACTTTCCACGCGAATGGTCCCGTTCTATCATCGTCCCACTGCACAAAAAAGGTTCAAAGCTTGACCCCAATAACTATCGAGGGATATCCTTGCTGAGTACCCTGAGCAAAATCTTCTCCACTATACTTACCTGGCGCTTGCAGAATTGGGCAGAGGCAAACAACAGAATTTGTCTTGAACAGGCAGGATTCAGAACGAACCACTCTACTATCGATCACATATATACCTTCTATGCAATGATACTTAGACATGTATATGGAAATTGTCGAGGAAAGCTTTACATAGCTTTCGTGGACTTTGAGAAAGCTTTCGATTCGGTAGACAGACAGCAGCTATGGAAAGCCCTGAAAGATGTAGGGCTCTCAACAAAATTTATCGGAATGATTAAAGCTATGTATGCACAGGTGGAATCCTGTGTCAGATGGAACAACGTCATATCCGAATTCTTCGGATGCCCCGTTGGCGTGAAGCAGGGAGCCAAAGAGTCCCCAATAATATTCTCCCTATTTATGAACAAAGTAGCCGACTACATCCGAACAAATGGCAAACACGGTATCCAACTTTTGCCTACCAGAGAAGAACTTTTTCTTCTCTTGTTCGCAGATGATGTTATCCTCCTCTCCACAACCCCAACTGGTCTACAGAAACAGCTTGACAACCTTGGTTTCATAGCCAAATCACTAAATTTAAAGGTCAATACTGAGAAAACAAAAATTATGGTATTCAGGAAGGGGGGATACCTAGCAGAAAACGAGAAGTGGTTTCTTGACAAGAAACATTTGGAGGTTGTGAACAAGTATAAATATCTAGGTGTCACATTCTCAACCAGATTATCGATGAGAGTCTGTGTAGATGACTTGGCCACAAAGGGTAAACAAAAAGTCGTCCAGATCCTAAAGACAATGTGGAGCTTGCGCTCTATCGATACGAATGTATATTTCAAACTGATTGATTCACAAGTTCAGCCCACTCTACTCTATGGGGCAGAAATATGGGGATTGGGAAATGTCGATGGAATTGAAAAAGTTCATACATTTGCATGTAAAAAGATCCTTGGACTGGACCTCCGAACTCCTAATCAATTGGTTTGCGGAGACCTTGGCAGGTACCCCATGTCTGTCATGAGCATTGTGAGAGCAGTCAAGTACTGGCTTAGATTGTCTAAAATGAACATAAGCAGGCTCCCAAAACAAGCATTTGTAATGCTTAACAACTCCAACATTCCACAAAAGATGAATTGGGCACGACTCATTGAAAACTGTCTCTATAGATTCGGTTTCGGTTATGTATGGCTGAACGGTGGACCTGGTAACGAAACACGTTTTTTGAAACAATTCAAGCAGAGGCTGAAAGATTGCCATCACCAATCATGGCATGAAACATGTACAGACAGCGTAAGATTTCACTGGTATTTGTCATTCAAAAACCATTTTGGACCATTAGAAAATTTCGCGATGCATTTGTACGATTCCGTTTCGGTATCAACGATCTCAAGGTGAACAGACGGTACACCAACTTTCAGAATCCCGAAGTACGATGCACCTACTGCATGTGCATCGAGGACGAACAGCACTTTTTGTTGAGTTGCCCCTTGTATGAAGATATAAGAAAAAATATCTGCATAGACACATTAATAAAAGTAACCAAACAACATATGTCCATTTACTGCAAGGTGTCAATCAAAAAAGGACGAGGGACGTAGCTATGTTTATTTACTACTCTCTCAAACATAGAGAAAGGTTCATGTTAGACATGGGTCTATCAACCGTGGTAGTCGACTAATTGTCCATACCGCAAAACCGTTTAGTGTAACCTAATATTTCTGTGACGGGCGGCCGGCCTGAACAATAAAGTGTCAAAGTGCCTTTCTCTCTCTCTCTCTCTCTCTCTCTCTCTCTCTCTCTCTCTCTCTCTCTCTCTCTCTCTCTCTCTCACTCTCTCTCTCTCTCCACTCTCTCTCTCTCTCACTCTCTCTCTCTCTCACCTCTCTCTCTTTTTCTCTCTCTCTCTCTCTCTCTCTCTCTCTCTCTCTCTCTCTCTCTCTCTCTCTCTCCCTGTCTTTGTGTGTGTGCCTGTGTGTGTGTGTGTGTGTGTGTGTGTGTGTGTGCGTGTGTGTGTGTGTGTGTGTGTGTGTTTGTGTGTGTGTACAGCTTTTGTCATCGATTAAAAAAGGAGCTGTCTAACAGCTACCTGCTTTTCGCATAGCATATATAAAGACACGCTTAACCTAAACACTGGCTTGGAAACACTCGACCAAGAAGGGAAAAAAGCCGGCGAGCGACATTCAGTCCATGTCACTTTGCAGGGACTTTTCTTCCTGTTTTAACAGTCGCAGGCTCCGTAACCACTCCCGTCGTGGACGCCACCGCAGCAACTGAGAAAGCTGTCTTTGCTCAGTTACTTTGTATGTACAGAGCTGCTGCTTCTGCTGAAAGCTTCTTTGATGCCGCTTTTACGGTGATGCCGGTATCAACAAAGTGTTATAGAAATTCTGATGCAGGCTTTTACTTGTACCCAAGAGCCCCGGGTTCCGATTTCCCGATGCATTTAATGGATTTCGATCCTGTGGTGGTCGTGGTTCATTTCGGGTTGGACATAAAGGCACACACATGCAAACTGCAGAATGTTGTGTCCCACATAATGGGAATGAAGCAACCACGAACACATGCACGTACCTTTTTGCTCATACACCTTAGATTTTGTGCAGCAATAGCAGAAGATAACCATTGATATTATTTGAGATCTAGAGAGATTCTAAAAATTAACGAATCGCCGAGTCTTGTGTTTTGTGGTCGGTCACCCATGTCCATAGATCTTAGCCAGTATGGATATCCTTCAGTCGTTGTAATGTAGAATGAACTCCATCACGATGTCTTTTTGGACCTTTAACAATATTTTTAAAAAATGTACTTAGAGTTACTTTGACTTGAGAGACGCAGCAGGCGTTGACTGCTGCCAGAAGTTGACTTTGAGAAGGACAAGATGGAAGTTGGTTGACGTTCTGGCATGCTGAAGACAACGCATTGATTCCTCGACGCCGTACGTCTCAGTTTTATTGGGTTCAGTCATTGGAGCCATTCATTCGACTGTAAGTTTCCCTTTTATATTTAGTGTTCGTGTTATAGAAAAACCTTTGTGATCAAGCATTGTGTGATTTGGAAAACCTCATCATTTACAGTCACGTTGTGGATTGAGTTCCAAGCCTCCTTTAACATATTTTTCAAAGATTCTCAAAAGTAAATACCAGGACTTTCTGAGGTGAGATATTGGCATAGAATCAAGATGATAAACATCGAGGAATACAAGTGCTGTTTGTCATCATAATGGAGAATTATGCGGACGTGTATAATTATCTGTAGCCCATTGCTGTAAAAGTAGAGTTGCAAGTATTTTTCTGCTACCTTTTTGAAAGCAACGTTTTGACAGATCTTGTGGTAACATGTGTCTGAAACAAGGAAAAAAGGAAGGGTGACAATAGATCGGACAATTACATTCTTTCTTGAGAAAGAAAGTGGCCATAACAAAGGCCGATTTTGTTTGTGGATTGCACGCTAGGGGAGAAGAGTTTCATCTCCAGGAGATGTGCCGAGTACCGTCCTCCTAGAGTCTGTCTTCTTTTAGGCTCCTACACGTACCGTTTTTCAAGCCGATTTTGCTGCCGATCCGGTCTGACCGTGCGTGTAAAAATCGGGTTGATAGCCACACGCAACGATAAGCAGTGGAGCCGTGCCACAGATGCTTTGGCGTGAAGGTGCATTGACCCGCATTTCCATTTTTAAAATGTAGGAGCTTTCACGACCTATTGATGCATTCAACATACAACTTTGATAAATTAATGCTGTTCATGGCTTACATTTTCTTTGGATGGGTTTCTAGTATCCCCAAATACAGCGTTTTCTGTGCGAAGCGTAGACAGGTCCGCCATTTAATTTTGCAACTAGTCGCCAGAACGCGACAACGAGGCTCCGCGGCTCGTTCTCGCGTCGCTCGGCATAGGAATCGGTCCGGACCGGGTTGGGGAATAGAGCTCTACTGACAAGAATCGGGCCGGATTGTATGCAAATGAGTCAACCGTTCCGATTCTTGACCGGATCGGCAGCAAAACGTGTGACAAACAGTACGTGTGTAGGCGCCTTAAGGGTGGTGAGCATACGTTTGATGCTTTTCGCTGCTGCTAAACGAGAAAGCCTCGCTAGACAACATTTTGCAGACGGTGCGTTAATGCCACTGATCACTTGAGTAAGTCGTTGGCTTGCAGCCAGATCAGTCTGGCCACTGGCACACACTCCTGTTCAATGCTTTTCTTTGTTATGTACAAGGATGTTCTATGGAAAGTACACAGTTACCCATTTTCTGGTGTGCGTGTGTGGGTTTTTTTACAGACGTAATTCTACCATGATGTCTCCTCGGCGTCTGCTGTCTCAGACAACCAGCCAACTTTTGGTCCTGGGTAAGGATAAGAACCTGAACTTAGACTGTCTGGCATTCGCTTTGCTGTCATCCTATTTACTATCATCGATACTGTCATCATCTGAAATTGAGAATAGCCACTGTAGGTGACCGTCTGCCCCTTCTTGTCCTCCTATTGCTCTTCCTCATTTATAGATTAAACTTTTATTCAATTTGGTAATTGCAAATAAAAAGGGATAAGTACAGGTGTCTCACAAAGTCAATGGCATTATCATCATCGTCGTTTTCACAGTCATTGTAGCCAACATCATGCATCATAATAATAAAAAGTTCTTACAACAGAAGTTCACATTGACAATTTCCACAAACGTTCCATTTTTATTTCCAACAGACGGAAAGTGACTCTTGCGTACAATGACATTTTACGATGATTTTTCTATAGATACAGCTTACTCCAATGGCCGGACACGGGTTCGCTGGGAGTCAAGCTAAAAATGATAGCAACGCCATACATGTTGGTTAGGAAGCAAAGGCACTGAACGATTACGTAGAAGAAGAGGTATGTGTCCTTACTTTTTGAGCTGGCAGACGTGCATAAACCAAGTGTGAATTATTCAAAACTTCTCGAAACCTGTCAGTGATTGGAGTCGCCTTCGTCCTTCATTCAGCAGTGTCTGTCGGCGCATTATGTAATCCCTCGTGTAGAAACTAAGGAAGGTCCCCTTGTATGCAAGGTGACTGAAGGCCGGAACCAATTACTCGCTCTGAACAGTTTCGATCAGGCCAACCAGCTACGGTGTCGGGACACTCCCCTCAGGACGTTTTATTTACAAATCGTTTTAGGGTTTGTGCGCAAATTATCAATGTAAATATCATCTAGTATCAACATTCTTGATGATGTTTTCAAAAATAAACTTTTTCATGCGTTAATGCCATTTTTTGTTTGTCGCGATCGACCGATTTTTATTTGTCAAAACGTATGGACACATACCTCTTCTATGTAATCGGTCAGTGCTTTGCTTAACAACCAGCAAACATGGCGCTGCTACTATTTTATCTTGAACCGTCTGGATGTTACAACAAGTCAGCTCCAGCCATTATCATCTATTTAATTCTTGGACCCTCCTACTGCATTTCCATCTGTCAATGGCAAGATGGCCTCAAAATTCGATGTGACCTGAAGCACCCTCTATAATTTTCCTTGTTTTTCCACTAGAAGGATGACACGGTGGAAAAAAGCTTTGCATTTGGAGCTTGAAATAAGATATTATGGTTAAAGTTAAAGTATCTGCTTTTTCGTGATTAATTCTTGAAAGATGTTACTTTTCCTTAAAGATATGTAGGAATCGCATGCCACTAAGATATATTGGTAAGTTTATACTGCTTCATTACAAAATAGATACAAATCATTCTGAGAAATATTAATTTTGTGCAACATAACTTTTTAGGGAGAATGATGTGCAGGGTCCAACCGTGAAATTTGAAGAAATTCACCTCAGGATATATAGAATCTGACCTAAGGGAGGTAACTAAAGTTCAACCTTTCCTCCAGTACTCTGCACCTCGTGTCTAGTTGCACATGGTTTGAGTTGTCTGTACTGTTGACTGGCTACTTTTGTTTTCTTTCCATGTAAGAAACCTTTTAAGCTGGAGGTCATATCTCATCATTATCTCAGAGACTTTACGAGTTTTATTGCCATGCTACCCTTCTCTTGGGATGAATCTAATCACTGCAGCCCAGTGTAAAAGTGCCCACATGTGTAGAATTTTTTTCTCCTAATTATGGAATCAGTAGAATTTACCGTTGGGATGCAGAATAATGGCACAGGCAAAGGTGTGTTTTTTATTTTGCAACTTTCCACCCATTGGTGGTGCTCAAACTGCACACTCTTTATCACTCCAACTCCATCTCAATTCCCTGGGAAGCATGCAACAAGGCTGCACTCCAACTCCATCTCAATTCCCTGGGAAGCATGCAACAAGGCTGCACTCCAACTCCATCTCAATTCCCTGGGAAGCATGTAACAAGGCTGCACTCCAACTCCATCTCAATTCCCTGGGAAGCATGTAACAAGGCTGCACTCCAACTCCATCTTAATTCCCTGGGAAGCATGTAACAAGGCTGCACTCCAACTCCATCTCAATTCCCTGGGAAGCATGCAACAAGGCTGCACTCCAACTCCATCTCAATTCCCTGGGAAGCATGTAACAAGGCTGCACTCCAACTCCATCTCAATTCCCTGGGAAGCATGCAACAAGGCTGCACTCCAACTCCATCTCAATTCCCTGGGAAGCATGCAACAAGGCTGCACTCCAACTCCATCTCAATTCCCTGGGAAGCATGTAACAAGGCTGCACTCCAACTCCATCTCAATTCCCTGGGAAGCATGTAACAAGGCTGCACTCCAACTCCATCTCAATTCCCTGGGAAGCATGTAACAAGGCTGCACTCCAACTCCATCTCAATTCCCTGGGAAGCATGCAACAAGGCTGCACTCCAACTCCATCTCAATTCCCTGGGAAGCATGCAACAAGGCTGCACTCCAACTCCATCTCAATTCCCTGGGAAGCATGTAACAAGGCTGCACTCCAACTCCATCTCAATTCCCTGGGAAGCATGCAACAAGGCTGCACTCCAACTCCATCTCAATTCCCTGGGAAGCATGCAACAAGGCTGCACTCCAACTCCATCTCAATTCCCTGGGAAGCATGCAACAAGGCTGCACTCCAACTCCATCTCAATTCCCTGGGAAGCATGCAACAAGGCTGCACTCCAACTCCATCTCAATTCCCTGGGAAGCATGCAACAAGGCTGCACTCCAACTCCATCTCAATTCCCTGGGAAGCATGTAACAAGGCTGCACTCCAACTCCATCTCAATTCCCTGGGAAGCATGTAACAAGGCTGCACTCCAACTCCATCTCAATTCCCTGGGAAGCATGTAACAAGGCTGCACTCCAACTCCATCTCAATTCCCTGGGAAGCATGTAACAAGGCTGCACTCCAACTCCATCTCAATTCCCTGGGAAGCATGTAACAAGGCTGCACTCCAACTCCATCTCAATTCCCTGGGAAGCATGTAACCAGGCTGCACTCCAACTCCATCTCAATTCCCTGGGAAGCATGTAACAAGGCTGCACTCCAACTCCATCTCAATTCCCTGGATGAACATGTCAAAGTTAGCTTTCACAATCTTCCAGGTCAGCTCACGCAGGTATCCGTTTTACTCCTGGGCGGAGAGAAGCAATGTGAATAAAGCACCTTGCTAAAGGACATGAACAACTTCGAACGCCGCACCCACATACACCCACACACAATCAGACACACCCACACACACCCACACACACACCCACACCCACCCACACACAATCACACTCAAACACACACACCCACACCCACCCACACACACCCACACCCACCCACACACAACGCAAGTGACTGCAGGCCAAGCGCCATGGCACTTGATGCTGGCTTTGTTTAGTAAAATTCTGATAGAAATGTTGGTCTCTTTAAATATTTTTTTAGTAACCTTGTAGCATTCGGTCTGTCGTGATAATCAACAACAACAACAATGACAACAACAACAACAACAACAACAACAAAACCCACACTCCAAGTGCACTGTCATTGATGGCAGAACGGCTTTCATGTGCGCTGTGCTCTCATTGGTTGATAGAACCAACAGAGAGTGAGCTTAGTGAAGGCACTGTCAAGTGGCAAAAATTTGGACTGGGGCACTATGAGGATTGAAAATATACTATATACCTCTTCTTCATCATATTTCTCTATGCATATCCCTTTACTTACTATTGAAACGTCTAATACTCCCTTGTGGGGGATGTTCAGTGGAGACATATGGCAAATTCCATTAACCCGGGTTAATATACATGCTGCATGGAACATAACTCCATCATCTGTAAACCTTGAATATCATAATCTTGCATAAGTACACCTCCTCTTGTCTTCACCATTTGTCCAGACTAAGCTATAGAATTCTATGAAACATCTGCGTTAAGCCACCCGCGGGTCTTGGTAAATTCATGAGTAGGTCAGCTTGGAGAACGCTGTTGCTGTCTCTATCGCCGCTTCTCGTTCTCTTCCTATATTTGCTGATGTGATGCTGCTGCTGCTGCTGCTGCTGCTCCTCCTCCTCCTCCTCCTCCTCCTCCTC
The DNA here is from genome assembly GCA_034096865.1 of Theodoxus fluviatilis. Lineage (NCBI taxonomy): Eukaryota > Metazoa > Mollusca > Gastropoda > Cycloneritida > Neritidae > Theodoxus > Theodoxus fluviatilis. The sequence goes on from JAWQFJ010012209.1 coordinate 9,335, forward strand.
CTCCTCCTCCTCCTCCTCCTCCTCCTCCTCCTCCTCCTCCTCCCCCTCCCCCTCCCCCTCCCCCTCCCCTCCCCCTCCATCTCCCCCTCCTCCTCCTCCTCCTCCACCTCCTCCTCCTCCTCCTCCTCCTCCTCCTCCTCCTCCTCCTCCTCCTCCTCCTCCTCCTCCTCCTCCTCCTCCTCCTCCTCCTCCTCCTCCCTCCTCCTCCTCCTCCTCCTCCTCCTCCTCCTCCTCCTCCTCCTCCTCCTCCTCCTCCTCCCTCCTCCCTCCTCCCTCCTTTTCCTTTTTTCTCATTTTTGTTTCTGCCTATTAGTGAATACTCTTCCTTACTCTTCATTTGTTCACAGCAGTGCTGGTGGCTGGATCATACAGCAAGTGTCCATCCGGGTCAGTGCTGCACCCTGGTGTGGGGCTGTGCTACTGGGAGCTGACCTCGCCCTACAACACCTCCACTGCGCAGAGAGAGTGTCAGAGGCAGGGCGGGGATCTGGCTCTCGTCCCTCTCCCCGATGTGGAGAAATTCATCATTGAACACTTTGACTTCTTATCGTAGTAGGTGGTCATTTTGGCTAGGGTAACTTTTTTCTTCTGCCTTGGCGTGTGCCTGTGCCTTGCAATTAAATCATCCACTCTTTCAACAAAGAAGTTTTACAACAAAAACGGTACCTCTAGTGGCTGAACCTTTCAACTTCTCTGAGTATAGATTGAAACTTACCTTTTGTCGTGCTGTGTACGAAGGTGTATATTACTTCGTCCGTAAGCTTTCTATAACCGATTACTTCTGCAGGTGTCGGCATAGAAAATAAAGAGATGTGCACTTTTGACTTTTGATTGAAGTATCCGTTACCTCAAGAACCTCAACTGTTCGAGCACGACCATCGCCGCCGCTGCCGCTGCTGCCACCAACACCATACCACAACAACACTACCACCACTTCCACAACTTCTACCATCATGACCACAACCAATACCACCACAAACATCACCACCGCCACCATCACCACAACTACCACATCCATCACCGTCACCACCACCACAACCATCGCCACCACAGCCACCACTACCACAACAACTACAACCATCACCATAACCGCCACCACCACCACCAACGTCAGCACCAGCACCACAACGAATACCACAACCATAACCACAATCACAACCACCGTCAGCAGCACCACCATCACCATCACCAAAGCTAGTTCCACCGAAGCCATCACCACAACCACCACAACCAGCTTCACTGCAGACGCAGAGTCAGCATATGCAGCAGCAGCAGCAGCAGCAGCAGCAGCAACAACAGCAGCAGCAGCAACAGCAGCAGCAGCAGCAACAACAGCAGCAGCAACAACAACAAATTATTTCATGATTATAAAGAGTGGGCTGCTTGGATGTAGGAGAGGTACATGAGCTGCTAATACGTCTGCATTCACGCGACGACCGAGACATCAATGTTGGGGTTGAGCGGAAGTCAGAGATCTCTGAGGTTCTGTACTGTATGGACACTTCTCTCAAGAACCACAGATTGCCAGTACATGTGTGTACAGTTTTCTATAAAGTGTTACCTATTGGAAGAAAATGCTCCATTAACAAATGAAACATGAAACAAACGAGAAACATAGTTAGTCTCGAAGTGAGTGGAAAATTCCTCTTCTTGACTATCTTCAGCAAGCAAGTTGGTTTTGTTGGATTCAGAGGTACTGATTCTCTCTGTGTTGTTTTATCAGCTACCACCCCGATGACTGCAAGAACTCCTACTGCGTCACGAGGCTGGTGGGTTACCACGTCCACAGGAATGACGTCGCCTCCCTGTCTGAGCCCTACCTATCCATGGCCTGGTCTCCTTCCTTGAGTAACCTCCACCTGGTCAAGGGCGACTGCTTCAGAGTGAGGGCGGAAACATCGAAGGTGTTCCGGTGGCAGCATGATTCCTGCGGGAAGACTCGAAGGGCTCTTTGCAGCTCGTGGGCAGGTATGGTTCCTTCTCAAACAGTGCTGTCCACGGTGGCCCTGTGCATGTACGGATTACCATCGTTTTCCCCCCTAAGGTTCACCCTGTAGGTTGGAGGTAAGAATTGCCCAACCGCGTCTCTCTACGCGACTTGCAAGAGGGAAAGAAGTAGGGACGTTGCGACGTAACTTGCTCCTATTCCGATCAGCTGTGATGATCTTTGGTGATCAATGGCTCAGAATACCATACAAAGGCTAATAGATCGTTAAACTTCATCCATCCATCCATTCATCCATCAATCAGTCCATCCATTCATCTGTCCATTTATCCATTTATCCATCCATCCATCCATCCATCCATGCATGCATGCATGCATGCATCCATCCATGCATGCATCAATCCATCATCTATCCATCCATCCATCCACCCATCCATCTATCCATCCATCCATCCACCCATCCACCCATCCATCCATCCATCCATCCATCCATCCATCCATCCATCCATCCATCCATCATCCATCCATCCATCCATCCATCCATCCATCCATCCATCCATCCATCCATCCATCCATCCATCCATCCATCCATCCATCCATCCATCCATCCATCCACCCATCCATGCATTAATCAATGCATCCATGCATGCATGCATGCATGCATCCATCCATCCATCCATCCATCCATTCATCCATCCATTAATCCATCCATCCTTCCATCCATCCATGCATGCATCCATCCATGCACGCATCCATGCATGCATCCATGCATTAGAGAGACTTTTCATACACGTATGTTGTACCCATTCACGTTGACTATTTCATCTTCTGACGATTGCTGTTTCTATCCTAGAGATCCATCTTTATTTCAGTGTCTTTAAAGAGGTGATCGGAAACAAGAACTTTTCCTCACAAACAAATGTGTTGCTCCACTTCTGCAAAGGCAGTCACACTGACTCTCCCGTAAGACTGCACTGACTACGGGGAAATAACCATCTAGGCTGACGCCCGCATCTTCTTTGAAGATGGGGATTAGATGTGGTGGCTCGGTCTGTTGACGATGGTATGAGGCGACTGGGTGCAGTGGTTCCCTCTCTGGTTGGGGTGACCTGACTGCTATTGTTCATCCTTGAAAACACTCTTCACATGTTTGGTTTTCTGTTTTGATATCGCTATATCGTAATTAGCTATATTTCCTTTGTTTACAAAAAGGCGTTTGTATCCTAGTACTCCAAAAACACGATTCACAAAGCTTAGTGCATGAAGAGCAAAAACGCCAGAAGAAGACTTCATTGTATTTTCCGTGAAGAAAATGTACTTCAATGTGTACTCTGGCATGGTCAGCGTAAAAAGAATTGCTTTAATGGAAATCTCAAAATTCTTGAAATCAGTTTGTGTAGACATCCACAGAGGTCTGGCATGCCATGCAATCGATATGAAAAAACAAATGCACGACAATACATTGCAAACAGCATATCTTATTCATTGAATTTTGCTGCACACTCCTAATCTGTCTGTTTTCTGTCCAGACAAGATGGCCGCAAAGTGGCGAGGGGAGACAGGCAGGCTGGGGGCACACACCATGGCCACTTCAAACCAACTCACCCTTTCCCGCTGTGCCACTTCCTGTCACCTCCGCCAGGGCTGCGCGTCCTTCAACTTCCAGAGGTCAAGTGGCACGTGCGAGCTTGTCTCGAAGGTCAAGGTCCACCCTGGAGTGACCTGGTCGTATGACCCCAGTTTCAAACACTACGAAAGGCAGTAGTAAATGTGTACATCTCCCTTGTCTGTTCATGCTGGCTAATGTTACAACTTGGTGACTGTTCGTCTGAAGCCTGTAAATGACAATTACAGACGTTAATGCCAGAAGGCATGAAATGTATATTAAAGCTTTCAAAGGGAGTAGCAAAGGTTTTCTGTGATTAATCGAGTGTATCGCGAAATAAAAAGTAGTTATTATAGATCCAAGGAGAAATAAACTATTGCAACCGTCCTTCATCTGCATTGTTTAATTTTCTGTCCTTCTTTGCATATGAAGGACGAGGTCACGAGGTATGGCTGAATCAAAAGTGCAGTCACCGTCACAGAAATCACACACACATGTACGCATGCACGAGTGCGCATACATTGAAACGCGTTCTCCGTTGTTCTTACCCATCTTGTATCATTCGCCTCTTTGTACCTGCCTAAAGTATTCAAACTACTTACTGCTCTCATTTCCTCTGACAGGACGGCAGAGCCATATTCCTGATCAAAACAGAATACCCCGGGATCAATTTTCAAGGGATAGGAGGAGGAAGTAAAACTATGAAATAGGAGCATTGTTTTAGTCGATAAAAAACTTATGATAAAATACCACGTCATGAAGAATCCTTGACCGGAAACACGAAATACAACTTAGTCTTTTGGATGACCTCTACATTTCTCATCGCTTTTGATGTCTGATGACGGAGCTCAAAACAATGTCTGTTGAGCATTGCTTACAGTAATCCCAGTGGAACCTTTACGTCAAAAGTTGCTTGGCTTTAAAGTAAAGATTATCAATCGCTATTCACGACAACGCCCGGCATACGAATCGGTCGAAACCGCGTCGGGGAAAGGCTCCTACACACGTACCAGTTGTCCCCCGGTTTTGCTGCCGATCTGGTCAAGAATCGGAACGGTTGGCTCATTTGCATACAATCCAGTCCGGTTCTTGTCGGTAGGGCAGGCTCTATTCCCCGACCCGGTTTCGACCGATTCGTATAGGCTCCTACACACGTACCGGTTGTCCCCCGGTTTTGCTGCCGATCCGGTCAAGAATCGGAACGGTTGACTCATTTGCATACAATCCGGCCTGGTTCTTGCCGGTAGGGGAGGCTCTATTCCTCGACCCGGTTTCGACCGATTCGTATGCCGGGCGACGCGAGAACGACGAGAATCTCGCGACAAGTTGCCAATTTAAATGGCGGACCTGTCTCCGCTTCGCACAGAAAACGCTGTATTTGGGGGATACTAAAACCCCATCCAAAGAAAATGTAAGCCATGAACAGCATTAATTTATCAAAGCTGTATGTTGAATGCATCAATAGGTCGTGAAAGTTCTGCATTTTACAAATCGAATGCAGGTCGATGCAGATCTACACCGGCGAAGAATGTGTCGCCACGGCTCCACCGCTTACTGTTGCGTGTTCGCACAGAAAACACTGTATTAATACTAAAACCCCATCCAAAGAAAATGTAAGCCATGAACAGCATTAATTTATCAAAGCTGTATGTTGAATGCATCAATAGGTCGTGAAAACTCTTTAGAGCTACACGTCTTAGAAGCGTCGTTGTCATAGCTTGGATAAGGGATGTAACTCTAAATTCTGATCTCGCTTCACGTAAATGAAAATCGCTCGATTGTGCAGTCTCGGTGTAATCGTTGTATGTGGCTGTCAACCCGATTTCTACACGCACAGTCAGACCCGATCGGGAGCAAAATCGGCTTGAAATCCGGTACGTGTATAGGCGCCTGAATAGAGCCTGCCCTACCGACAAGAACCGGGCCGGATTGTATGCTAAAGGCGCCTACACCCGTACCGGTTGTCCCCCGGTTTTGCTGCCGATCTGGTCAAAAATCGAAACCGTGGACTAATCCGGCACGGTTCTTGTGACTAGGGCTGGCTCTATTTTTCGACCCCGTCCGGACCGGTTCACATGCCCGGCAACGTGAGATCTCGCGTTCTGGCGACTAGTCGCCAATTTTAATGGCTGATGCTGTCCTCGCTTCACACATAAAAAGGTGTATTTGGGGATACTAAAAGCCCATCCAAAGAAAATGTAAGCCATGAACAGCATTAATTTATCAAAGCTGTATGTTGAATGCATGAATAGTTCGTGAAAGCTGGTACATTGTACAATTCGCAATGCAGGTCAAACGCATTCACCTACACGCCGAGAAAGCATGTCAGCGGATCGACTTTTATCGCTGCGGCTTCGCATACAGGCAGCTACAGCCTTCACGTCAAAAGCGAGTGTTGGCATTAATTTATCAAAGCTGTATGTTGAATGCATGAATAGTTCGTGGAAGATGGTACATTTTACAATTCGCAATGCAGGTCACACACATTCATCTACATGCCGAAAGCATCTGTCTGCGGATCGACTTTTATCGTTGGGGCTTTGCATACAGGCAGCTACAGCCTTCACATCGAAAGCGAGTGTTGGCATTAATTTATCAAAGCTGTATGTTGAATGCATGATTAGTTCGTGAAAGATGGTACATTTTACAATTTGCAATGCAGGTCAAACGCATTCATCTACACGCCGAAAGAATGTCCGCGGATCGACTTTTAAAAAGTTTTATCGTTGCAGCTTCGCATACAGGCAGCTAGAGCCTTCACGTCGAAAGCAAGTGTTGGCATTAATTTATCAAAGCTGTATGTTGAATGCATGATTAGTTCGTGAAAGATGGTACATTTTACAATTTGCAATGCAGGTCACACACATTCATCTACACGCCGAAAGCATCTGTCTGCGGATCAAATTTTATCGTTGCGTCTTCGCATTGATTGAGCTACAGCCTACACGAAGCGTCTGTTGTCATAGTCTCATGAAAGGGACGTAACTCTAAATTCTGACTTTGCTTCGCGTAAATGAACATCGCTCCAGTTCGAGGTGTGGGTGTAATCGTTGCGTGTGGCTGTCAACCCGCTTTTTACACGCACGGTCAGCCGGATCGGGAGCAAAACCGGCTTGAAAAACGGTACGTGTGTAGGCACCTAAATGAGTCAACCGTTCCAATTCTTGACCGGATCAGCAGCAAAACCGGGGGACAACCGGTACGTGTGTAAGAGCCTTATGTGAAACAGAAGCCTATGTACACACAATGGGGCCGCAAACTCAATAAACCCACATTTGCCGTAAACTGCTCTTGGTCCAGGAGCGAGCGAGAGGATGAGCAACGTGCAGACCAGTTGTGTTCAGTGACTGGAAATCTTTTTCTGCCGCGATGCTCTAAAGCCCGTGATGAAATGAATATACTGAAAAAACGTGCAGCTTCTCAGTGAGCAAGCTTTCAATGTCTCAAAACGACTGACTAGGCTTAAAGAAATATGCGAAGGGCATGAGGCATACCTTGTTCCTCTGCCAAAGAAGTTCTGTTTTACCTTTGGTTCGTTAGTTGATAACTTATTTAGTCAAATAGCTCAAAAAGTTCAAAACAGATCCCAAAGGAATTATGTGGAAAGTCAGAGTTTTACCCAAGGAAACATTACTTAAATTTTGGAGGTTATCTGTTATTTCGTTCTGGAAATACGACCAGAGATATTTTACTAGGTCACTCGAGGAGTTTATCCATTACTCGGTCGAGACCGTAGATGTGGCCCACTCTCGAAGTTTGAAGAAGTACGTTTTACATGCACTGAATGGATTACCGAAGAGAAGTCCGCGATGGCCTATTCGTCGATTGCGGCCAGTGAGGTCATAAGAACATTTTTAGATCAGCAGCATCAAAAGGAAAGTCTGCAGTTGGCCATTATTGGTCGATTGCGGCCAGTGATGTCATTGGAACATTTTAAAATTTAAGATCAACAGCATAATGAGGAAAATCAGGCCAGTGCTATGACAGATCGTCAGTACATATTTCATCCTCAGAGCACTCCTCCGAGTCGTGGCAAACTGAGTGACTTTCGCAAACATCAGACCTCTCCAGTCGATACCTTTCATTGCTGCAATCGATTATTCAGACAACAAAATGCCATTGCGGCAGGACCACAAGAATGATATATCCAAAACAAAGCACTTATCTAGCAGTCATCGCGTGTCTATACACGCTTGCGACCATAAGAGGATCGATTTGTTTTCATGGTGCCTGGCAACACCCAATGACAACCGAGAGCTACGATCACGTGCACTCCTTTGTAATGTGTAACGCTGGGGCTACCTAGTGGTCTATTGTCTCCATGGTAATAGACTCGCACTTGCTGAACTCTAGGCGGAGCTAAAGTTGGTAGAGGCCTTTATTTCCAGTCCAAACCATTCATCAACTCGGCTGTGTCTAGCCCAGCGTAAACGTAAGCAACCATGCAGGCAGCTTGGCTGTGGAAGCTGGTTGCCACCTCCAGTGACACTTGTTTCTTCACACTAACTATCAGTCGTTAAAATCTTCATACAATGTCTAGTTGCCGTAATGATATGCAAGGCCATATTAATTGTTATCACACACATATCAATGTACATCAAATAGCATATGTCGATTTAATCACTTGATAAAACATGTATGAAGTTACAAACACTAATGCGCGGGAAGCCACAAGCCACACAACGCATCACATTCGTGCCTCTGGAGACCGGTGAGGAGGTCGCGCATTCTAGTCTCAGCCGTGCTGCATGGAGCTTGCGGTCTGATAATCAACGGGAATGGCGCATCTCTGGTTACACTCGCTAGTGCAAGGCAGACAGCCATCTCCCCTCCTGGAGACAAGGAAGCAGATTCCCTTGCACCTTGTGAACTTGTCTCCGTTTCAATAAGACCAAGAACTTTACCTTGTATAACCTGTTGCATTCTAAAAAGATGTTTTGTTTAAGATTCTCCTGACTGTCACACGTCGATCTCCGCGCGTGGTGTAATTACACCGGAAGGAAATGAGTCAAAACTGAAGGGCAACTACCCACTCGACTGAGTCAAAGCCAGTCACGTGATGCGACATGTCGATAGCTTGGTTGAGTCACCTTGCACAACTGGCTCGGAAGTGACGTAGTTTGGGACAGGTCACAGCATGTGCGGAAGTGAAGTGCAGATCTTGGCTGTTCATAACTAGGACGCGTTGCTTACCTTTCAAGATCTTGCGTTGCTTTCCTTGCAAGATCTTGCGAGTAGAAGGCAGATGTCAACGTGAAGAAAGCAGATGTAAAGGCAGTCAATCGTTTGACCCATGTTGACACAGGCCTATTATTTGCCATCTAGGTAGGCTAAGCAACGCGCCCCAGGCTGGCACAGTGCGTGCACAGTGCGTGCGTGCACAGTGGGCCAGTCTCAGCCAGTCGTAAACTTACTCCCAGCAGTTTAGACTTGGGGCCGACGAGCTGTAAGGGTTGAATTTGATCACGCACACCATTCTCATGAACTGTCTGTTTCCATTGTTTTATAATTAATTTAGAAAATTTTAAGAAAACTTGCTTCCAGCTGAGCCATACTTTTGGGTAACTCTTCGTTGTAATACGTGATTTGTTTTAAATACAGGGAAGATCAGAAGAAATTCAACTGGTTATAGACTCAACAGTCAGTTAGGAAATGTGTGCAGTACACGTAATCTATGCTGCGCGTTACTCTCAGTAGACTTGACATGTGGATTCATACTGTGACAAGCATGCCTCGTCAACCTTGTCATTTGCTCTATCATTACAGAGTGCTGGTTGGGTAGCTTTGCAAATAATGAAACTTTATAATCAAAAAGAGGCCTTCAGATGAATATCATTTATTCACCAAAATGAGGTTAATTAATCAAGTTTTGTGTGTGTGTCGCTTCGGACCTCACAGGCGGGAATGCATCCGACAGTTAGTTAAGCTGAGGAGAGCTGATGGGATCAAGACACATGTACCCGCTAACTCCAAGATTTGTTTTCTTGCACGTAGATGGCAATCCCTTCTAATCCTTGTCGGAAAGCTACCACGCACTCTAATGTGCGTTGGAACAGCGAAGGCCACTGTGTCCCACAGAAATGCACCGCGGGAGTTCACGTGGAGGTGTGTCCTTTGCAAAATGTATTGCATGCTGGCCTGATTTGTGGACAAGAATGCCTGGGTGAGAAATATCTTCATAGGTTTACGTAGAACTCCACGTCATCCTGATCAATTGCACGTACTCATTAACCTGACACATGTGTTTATCTTTCTGTGAAAAGCAGTTTGTTTTATCCTCAAATAAGCAATGTTTTGATTAAGATCCATCTGTCACCAACTAAAGCGGAGACATCTGTGAGGAGAGGGACGGGCAATTTTCGTGGAAATGATGTCATGATTTTCCTGGTTGCAGTGAACACTGGAAGCTAGACTGATGGAATACGATCTGGTTGCAGTGAACACTGGAAGCTAGACTAATGGAATACGATCTGGTTGGGGTTAGGTGGGGTTAGGGTATGCATCTTCAAGGTCAATATGACAAAATCTAAGTCAGTTTGTGAATTTTACAACTGTTTCCGATTCAACGTCTGGACTGCTTGGAAAACACATTCACGGGTCACGATTGAACTTAATGCTAAACGATGTATTTCAACGGAAAAAGAAGCAAACACTCCCAACGTATTTTAAAGACAGGCACATTTTTCGTAGTGGGTAGTTAACATCCCTGAGTTCCGAGTTACCATGAGGCTGATTTGCTGGTACCTGAGTAGCTGTCTGCGACAGCTGTAGAGCCAAATCAGGAATGAGTCTCTTTCTTGCAGAGCGGAGGGAAAAGTGAAGACCGGTCTGTTTGTCTGGGCCGAATGTCCTTTGCAAGCTCTGCTTCCTTTTTGCTACTGCAATCTCCTCGGCTCTGCAGCAGTAACGCTTCTCGTAACATGTCCAATTTTCTATTCATGCCCTGTCAACTATGCACAGATTGTGTGACATCAATGCGATGTGAGTGTATGTTTATGCTCAAAAAGGATACGTCTCTCTCTCTAGCACGCGCGCGCGCACGCACACACACACACACACACACACACACACACACACACACACACACATAGTCACACAGATATGAAACTGAAAACTAATTTGGAAGGCTCCGTGCAGGGTATTCACCTCTGTAAAAAGCACGCGTGCTCTTCCCATTCGGATGGATCATTATAGCATTCCCATGTTCTGTTTTCAAAAACTAACTACCACAGGAGACACGCGGGCAACAATGCCATACAGAAAACGCCTTATCGGTCTCTCTCAAATGCAATGAAAGTTCAAAGCGTGCAAGCACACATCTTTGACTTGCATCCTTCTTGCATATGGTTCTAACTCTTTGGTTTGCAATCTTCTTGCACATGGCGCTAACTCTTTGACTTGCAGCCTTCTATGATTCTCTTTGACGTGCAACATCCTCGCACATGGTTTTAACTCTTCGACTTGTAGACTTCTTCAACATGGTTCTAACTTTTTGACTTGTAACTTTCTTGCACATGGTTTTAACTCTTCGACTTGCAGACTTCTTCAACATGGTTCTAACTTTTTGACTTGTAACTTTCTTGCATATGGTTTTAACTCTTCGACTTGCAGATTTCGTCAACATGGTTCTAACTTTTTGACTTGTAACTTTCTTGCACATGGTTCTAACTCTTTGACTTGCAGTCTTCTTGTACATGGTTCTAACTCTTTGACTTGCAGCCTTCTTGAACATTGTTCTAACTCTTTGACTTGCAGCCTTCTTGTACATGGTTCTAACTCTTTGACTTGCAGCATTCTTGCATGTGGTTCTAACTTTTTGATTTGGATCCTTTTTGCACATGGTTCTAACTCTTTGATTTGCAACCTTTTTGCACATTGTTCTTTGACTTGCAGCCTTCTTGCACGTGGTTCTAACTCTTTGACTTGCAGCATTCTTGCACGTGGTTCTAACTCTTTGATTTGCAACCTTTTTGCACGTGGTTCTAACTCTTCGATTTGCCAACCTTCGGTGCTATGCGAGAATAGCGAGAAGCACAAACAAACACACTACAACATTCTTGCAGCCAAAAAAGGAGAAAAGAGAGAAAGAAAGACAACATAAAGTGTTGTGCTCAAACAACCCTGAAAAAGTGACAGTTAAAACCACAAAAGGAACACTGCAGAGCAAAACAAGTTCCTGTTTCAGTAGACCCGGATTTTTCTTTCATGAGTTCACTCCTAGCGTATATGTGACACGGATATTTATGCAATGATTTTCACAAGGATATATTCCAGTCCCATTTTGCCTCTGCAAACATGTGAGGATGGTGGTGGTGGTGGAGGTGGTGCTAATGACAGTGACGAGATGCGGTAAGGGTGGTGGTGGTCGTCGTTATATGTGTGGTGAGAATGGTGGTGATGTGGTGGTAATGACTATGAGGGGATGGGGTGAGTGTGGTGGCGGTGGTGGTGTTGGAGGTGTTGGTAGAGACGGTGATGGGTATGGTAAGGGTGGTAGTGGTGGTAGTGGTGGTGATGGCAATGGAGTGTGTTAAGGGTTGTGGTGTTGGTAGTGGTGGTGATGGGTATGGTAAGGATGGTTGTGGTGGTAGTGGTGGTGATGGGTATGGTAAGAGTGGTGGTGGTGGTAGTGGTGGTGATGGCAATGGAATGTGTTAAGGGTGGTGGTGTTGGTAGAGACGGTGATGGGTATGGTAAGGGTGGTAGTGGTGGTGATGGTGGTGATGGCAATGGAGTGTGTTAAGGGTGGTGGTGTTGGTAGTGACGGGGATGGGTATGGTAAGGGTGGTGGTGTTGGCAGTGTTGGTAGAGACGGTGATGGTTATGGTAAGGGTGGTAGTGGTGGTAGTGGTGGTGATGGCAATGGAGTGTGTTAAGGGTGGTGGTGTTGGTAGTGATGGGGATGGGTATGGAAATGGTGGTGGTGGTGGTAGTGGTGGTGATGGGTATGGTAAGGGTGGTGGTGGTGGTAGTGGTGGTGATGGCAATGGAGTGTGTTAAGGGTGTTGGTGTTGGTAGTGACGGGGATGGGTATGGTAAGGGTGGTAGTGGTGGTGGTGGTAGTGATGGTGATGGGTATGGTAAGGGTGGTTGTTGTGGTAGTGGTGGTAATGGCAATGGAGTGTGGTAAGGGCGGTGGTGGTGGTGGTGACGGCGAAATGGTGTGATAAGGGTGGTAGTGTTGGTAGTGACGATGATAGGTATGGCAAGGGTGGTGGTGGTGGTATTGACGGTGACGGGTATGGTAAGGGTGGTTGTGGTGGTAGTGGTGGTGATGGCGATGGAGTGTGGTGAGGGCGGTGGTGGTGGTGGTGATGGCGAAAGGGTGTGGTAAGGGTGGTGGTGGTGGTGGTAGTGACGGTGATGGGTATGGTAAGGGTGATTGTGGTATTGCTAGTGGTGACGGCGAAAGGCTGTGGTAAGGGTGGTGTAGGTGACGGTGAGATGGTGGGATAAGAGGGTGTTGGCGGTGTTGGTGGTGACGGCGATGGAGTGTGGTAAGGGTGGTGGTGACGGTGAGATGGTGGGATAAGAGTGGTGGTGGTGGTGGAGGTGGTGGTAACTTTGAGGGGTGGTGGTGAGTATGGTGCTGGGGTGGTAGTAATGACTATGAAGGATGAGGTGATGGTGGTGGCGATGGTGGTGGTGGTTTTGACGATGATGAGTATAGTAAGGGTGGTGACGGCGAAAGGGTTGGAATAAGAGTGGTGGTGGTGATAGTAACGGTGAGGGTGTGTGGTGATGGGAGTGATGGTGTAAATGGTAATGACGGTGATGGGGTATGGTAGGGGTGGTGGTGGTGTCGGTGGTGGTGGTGGTGGTTGTGATATTGATGGGTATGGTAAGGGTTGTGGTGGTGATGGTTGTGGTGGTGTTGGTGTTGGTGTTAATGTTGGTGGTGGTGGTGGTGATGGTTGAGACGGTGAGGGGATTGGATAAGAGTGGTGGTTGTGGTAGTACTGAAAAATCAAACAACTTGAACGCTTCCACATGAGAACCCAGCACTCCATCATGGGTGTCAGATGGCATGATAGGGTGACCAATCTGGAAGTACTGGACAAAGCGGACTCAATCAGCATCGAGGCCATGATTCTGAAGGCAGATCACCGCTGACGGGCCATGACATCCGCATGGAAGCCTCAACAGTGCGACGTCAGATCATGTATGGAGCTCTCGCTCAGTCTCGCAGAAGGACGGGTCGCCACTAAACAGTTATAGAGACTTCGTCAAAGACAGCCTGAGGTGCTGTTCCATCTCTGCAAAATACCTTGAACTCTGCGCTGAGGACAGAACTTGCTGGCGAGCAATCACTCGTAGGACCTGTAAGAACGTCGAAGAAACTCGAAGGATGCGGTTCACCAATGCCAGAGAACACATGAAAGTCTCAACGTCCGCCCCTCCCACAGCGCTCTCACAGTGCCCACACAGCGCTCTCACAGTGCCCACACAGCGCTCTCACAGTGCCCACACAGCGCTCTCACAGTGCCCACACTGATCCCTGGATTGCGCCTCCCAGATTGGACTGGCCAGCCGCACTCGGGCCAAACATCGAGGGACTGCACCAGACTGACTGACATTTTCGACGCCTAATGTCAACCGACGGTGGTAGTGACAGTGAGAGGGCAGGGTAAGCGTAGTGGTGATATGCCAGATTGAGGAGCTTTGGCATATCATCCACCGCCCTAAACTGGTTCGCGAGCTACTTGACAGGGAGATCACAAAAGGTGAAGATAGGGGAGTCATCATCAAAAGACCTTTCTCTCACTTGTGGAGTACCCCAGGGATCAATCTTGGGACCTCTCCTGTATTCAATTTACACGCAACCCCTGAGCGAGCGCATCGACCAACACGGCATCCCTCACCATCTATTCGCCGACGACACTATGATCTACATGGCTTCCAAACCAGATCATGAAGCCTTTGCGGTGAACAAGTTCACAGTGCAAAACTGCTGTAGTGACATCAAGGAATGGATGTCGGCCAATCACCTCAAACTCAATGAAGACAAGACTGAAGTGATTCTCATTGGTAGAGAAAAAAGCAGGCAATTGATCAGAGAGACACATATTAACATAGCGGAGGCGAACATAGCATTTGCCACAAGTGCGAAATATCTCGGGGTCATGTTAGATCAAAACTTGTCACCAGACCCCCAAATTCGTAAAATCATCTCCTCAGGCTACATGCACCTACACCGCATTTGGAGTATCAGGGATTGTCTGACTGAAAAGACCGCAGCGGCCCTGGTGGTGACCCTTGTGCTGTCCCATCTTGATTACTGCAACAGTCTGCTGACTGCTGCAACCAACGGTCAATTGCAGAGACTTCAGCGTCTTCAGAATTCTGCAGCTAGGGTAGTGAAGCGACTGCCGAGGTGGGCTCGCATAACCCCTGTGCTCTGTGACCTTCATTGGCTTCCAGTTCGCCAACGGGTGGAATTTAAGACCCTCTCCATCGTGTTTAAGTGTGAATCTGGTGAAGCCCCAACCTACCTCGGAGAACTCCTTAGACCTCACAACCCCACAAGGAATCTCCGTTCCTCAAAAAGAAGACTCTTGATTGTCCCACAAACAAGGTTACGGAGCTTCGGTGACCGCTCCTTCAGCGTTGTTGGACCGAGACTCTGGAACCAACTTCCTGAGGGTCTGAGGGCTAGTCCAACCTTGGCCGCATTTAAGACTGGCCTCAAAACTTTTTTATTTCGTCTTGTCGCGCCATGAGCATGTTTTTGTGATAATGGCGCAGTAAAAATGAAAATACATATATACATACATACATATGTTGACGCTGAGGGGATAGAGTGAGGATGGTGGTGATGGTGGCGGTGAGAGGATAGAGTGAGGGTGGTGGTGGTGGTGGCGGTGAGGGGATAGAGTGAGGGTGGTGGTGGTGGTGGCGGTGAGGGGATAGAGTGAGGGTGGTGGTGGTGGTGGCGGTGAGGGGATAGAGTGAGGGTGGTGGTGGTGGTGGCGGTGAGGGGATAGAGTGAGGGTGGTGGTGGTGGCGGTGAAGGGATAGAGTGAGGGTGGTGGTGGTGGTGGCGGTGAGGGGATAGAGTGAGGGTGGTGGTGGTGGTGGCGGTGAGGGGATAGAGTGAGGGTGGTGGTGGTGGCGG
>JAWQFJ010012209.1:30000-35000 GCA_034096865.1 Theodoxus fluviatilis
CTTATTATACATCTATAATAGTGTATTCTGAATCACGCATGTTCTTTCCTCGACCACTTTTGAGAAAATCTTATGGGCTAATCTGCTGAATAGAACTAAATGAAAGCAGTTTTATCCAAACGACGTTAATAATAATAACAATTTATTTTCCACGTGATTTGACACCTTATCCGTTCGTCTTGACTTAAAAGTTCTGGCGTTCATCATTGCTTTTTATGCGTCTCATCTTCCTTGTTACCTAAATCCTTGAGTCCTCAGTGCGTGATTAGGTTGTGTAACGTGCTTTGACATCCCTTCTCTGGCACCAATTAACATTGAGATCATGCCCGTTCTTCTGGCTACACCGGTGTTACGAGTGTGACACGATTTACACAGTTTAAATGTAATGAATTCAGTGCCTTGAGGGTCACAGCACTCGGAGTGAAGACCACACAAACGGCACGCTCTGGATTTTTTTTTTGGAGTCGAGGAAAACCTAGATTTCACGTCAATGGGGCTTTTCTTCTGCAGTCGACGTGAGCCCAAATCGCACACCATTTCGACAGAAATCTAACTTAGAAATGAGAGGAATCCGCGTGTCAACTGTCTAAGGATCTGAAGCGGTACAAATGCTCAAGTTTCTGAGTATTTTATGATGTTCACGAAAAAGAAAAAAAAAAACCCACATCAAAGCCATGCTAAAGAAAGATGCTTTTCCCCACATATACTGACAATTTATGCAGATAAGACAGCATGTTTATGTGTGTTTCTAACCCCCCCAAAAAAAAAAAAAAAAAAAAAAAAAAACCTACAAAAAAACAACGAAAAAACAACAACAACAAAACACACACACACACAAACACAAACAACGATCTATTGAACTCTGATCGACATATGTGTATTCCAAATACAAAGGATACGCCTACACTTGGAGTAGTGCAGTGTAAGCACATTATCGAGAAGTCGTGGATGGAAACGTGAGTAGTTGCAAGCAACGGAAACCTTCAACCAGAGACAGCACGTGGCTCCCTGTGCATGCTAATGGTTGGCACACAAGTGCGCACGCTGACACTGAAATTAGACCAGGGTCCCCTAGAACTGTTTGCAGTGTTTGCCACCAGTTAACCCTTTCACCGCCAGGCGTGGGCCGTAGCGCCATAAGATTGCCCACTAAAAGGAAGTGCATTTCCACTACAAAGTCGACCCCACGCCTTGTAATCCGCTGTAAAAAGAGACAGCAGCTTCACTCATTGTCTAGTCAGAGGACTGCTCGTGTTCTTAATTCCTAGAATTCTTCCATAGATCGCCATCACGCCCCGGCACTCGACTTGGCGATTCGCTAAGTAAAACAGGCTAATTAGTTGCTTTAAATATAGTTATTTAAAAATTATGCTTTCTCCTCCTCCTCCTCCTCCTCCTCCTCCTCCTCCTCCTCCTCCTCCTCCTCCTCCTCCTCCTCCTCCTCCTCCTCCTCCCTCCTCCCCCCTCACCCCTCCTCCCTCCTCCTCTCTCCCTCCTCCTCCTCCTCCTCCTCCTCCTCTCTCCCTCCTCCTCCCTCCTCCTCCTCCTCCTCCTCCTCCTCCTCCTCCTCCTCCCTCCTCCTCCTCCTCCTCCTCCTCCTCCTCCTCCTCCTCCTCCTTCTTCTCCTCCTCTGGAAAGACTGTCGAGCAAACCCCCAGTAAAGGCTGCAGAGGGCTCAGTCACGGGTTGTTCTTGTAGCTTGACGCAAAAGAAAATATAATAATTGTGTGTTAGTTATATATTTCTCTGGATTTCTTATCTTTAAAAACCTAAATTTCATTTTTATTGGGAAAAATATAATTTTGTCATTTAGTTTCTGACACTTTAGCCTATATTTCTCTTGCAATGTCATTTTAAAAAAGTTGCAGTCATGCAGGTCTGGAAAGTCGCATGAACGGCTGCGTGGGTGGCGGATTAAATGCAGAGATGCAGGCCGTGTTGAAAATAGAATAGTCCATTTTCCCACCACGAGACTACTTCTACAGTAACTGGGTCGGGGCCGAGGTGATGGAAATGACATTTTGTCAACGGAATGTGGCATAATTCGCCTGGCAACATGCACCTGCAGGCTGGAGCTTAGCGACTCACAGAGAAATCGCCGCCTGAATAGAGCTTGCACCAGGATGAGCTCGTTGACACTGACACAGGGACGGAGGAGTTACCATGTCATAGGGTTTCCCATCGAGGTAGATTGCAGATGATTTTGCATGACACAAAACTCTGTTTGAAGATGAGGTGTGCTTTGGGGACTGGTCTGTTTGCATCGAAACTTTACCTCGTGTGGAACCGGCATCCTCAAACAATAGGCAAAACGCACATGCAGATACGCTTGCCTATGCAATATCGTGGCCCTGAATGTTAAATTGGTGTGACTTTGTTACAGGCTTCGAGAGCAAGAATCAACATTCTCGCCTGTTTTGTTGTGCATATGAAAGAAAAGTAAATTTGTTTGATGAGTCTAGTCAAATACATTTGAGATACAGAACTCATCGTCATTCTTTTTATTGATGCTTACTTGACGCAAGTTCAGCAGTAGATTGTTCGAGCCAGTGAAATGTTTACTTGACGAAGCTGGTGTCACAGTTGCTATTGACAGAGTACAGAGACAGTCGTTGTACTGATTATATTGTTCATTAGGGTCGTTAATGTTCTTGTTTGTTCAATGTGTCAGTGAGTTCATAATTTAACTATCTCATCCTCCGTGGTTTTCCCAAGCATCCATTTAAATGTTTTTCCTCTATTTGTTCCTTCACTCATTCATGAGTTCTACTCAGTTTATAAACATTTTCATAATTCATATACTAATTCAGTCATTCATTCATTCGATAATTCATTCAGTCATTGGTTCATTTAACAATTTTTAATTCGTTCCTGTATTTAATCATTCGATCACCCATTCGATCAATCATGCAATCGTTCTTTCGTTCGTTCGTTCGTTCAGTCATTCATTCGTTAGTTCATTCATTCATTCATCCATTCTTTCATTCACTCGTTCGTTCATTCTTTAGTTCATTCATTCATTCGTTAGTTCATTCATTCATTCATCCATTCTTTCATTTATTCGTTCATTCATTCTGTAATTCATTCGTTGGTTCATTCTTTAGTTCATTCATTCATTCATTCATTCATTCATTCATTTGTTCATTCATTCATTCATTCATTCATTGATCAATTAATTTGCTCCGCATTACAATTCTGTCTGAAGGTTGCGCGAGTATCTTCAAGGGTCGGTGTGGCCAGGTCTGTGACTTCCTGACCGAGGTGACCCTCTCCAACTTCTTCTGCGGAAACAATCCCAGAGTGCAGTGCTGCGCTCGCGTCATCCGTAAGTGGCTGTGAGGAGGCATAGTGCTTTTCTCCCTTAATGAAAAAGTGAAAGGGGGGAGAGAGAGAGGGAGAGAGAGAGAGAGAGAGAGAGAGAGAGAGAGAGAGAGAGAAAGAGAGAGAGAGAGAGGGAGGGAGGGAGAGAGAGAGAGAGAGAGAGAGAGAGAGAGAGAGAGAGAGAGGAAGGGAGAGAAAGAGAGAGAGAGGGAGAGAAAGAAAGAAAGAGAGAGAGATAAGAGAACGAACGAACGAACGAACGAACGAACAAAAAACTTTATTGCTTAGGCCACCGGCCCATTGCAAGATGAAAAATTTACATTACATAGCAATGCGGTATCGAGAAGATTCTGAATAGTAATATGTGAATGGACACAGTATCGAGGGAAACAGTGTTTACTGGTATAGGCCTACGTAGTAGCACTAGTCTTCGAAAATATAATAATTTATACATAACATTTCCATTCCTTCCGTTCTCATCTTAAATGCATGGTAAATGTACATACTCACTCTACGGATCGTAGCATAGTCATTGGTTGCTAGAAGCTCTTTGATAGTCTCATTTACATCGAGATGCGGAAATGGCATTAAAAATCTTTCTCGTAGTCCACACAAAGCAGGGCAATGACACAGAAAATGCACTTCAGTCTCCTCCTCCTCTACACATGTAGGGCAAACATTATAGAAAGTCGGGAGACTGTATCTATGTTTGTGAACATACAAGTCACTGACTCCAAATCGGAACCGTATCAAAGCATCTCTAAAACATTTCTTATCTAATGCGTACAAATATGGTTCTTGCTCTCGAACAGTTTTATACAGTCTGTAGAAGGAATACCGATTGCTATCTTGTAACATTTGCCTCCACTCACTATCAAAATCAGCTACCAATTTTTCTTTGAGATTCTTAAGGAATGCTCTTTTATTTTCTACAGCTTGTCTTGTCCATTCTCTTTCCATGTTGTATTTGTAGAGCAGAGTTTTTATACTTGTTACCCAATTGAGTTGACCTTCAGGTAAGTTACACATCATTTGATACACTCTGAATGGATATCTGTGTTGGTCCATGCTAATTATTTTTAACCAATAATTGATCGACCTTACGATAGCATTTATGTATAACGGGTATCTACCTGTGTCACCGTATATCATTACATTCGGGGTTCTGGCTGAAACATTCAAAAACCACTTCAGTACAAACAAATGGACACTTTCAATGCGTTTACAGTCACTGAAGCCCCACACTTCCGAACCATAAAGCAATATTGGCTGGATTTGCGCATCAAAAACCTTGAACAGTACGTCAGGGGTGACAATGCTAATTTCCGCAGCGACTTCAAAACTTGAATAGCGGCTGCTTTAGCCCTTCCTGCAATATCTGTCATAATCGTATTGGTACATAATCTTGTGGTTAGTGTTACACCCAGATACTTGTATTGACTGACCACTTCCAATCTGTCGTTACCAAGCGTCCATTTCTCATGAGCTGCCACGTAACCACCGTTTCTAAAAATGACAACTTTTGTTTTATCTGTGTTCACAATTAGTCCAAGCTTATCCGGTGCTCTTTTGAGACTGTTGATTTGATTTTGGAGACCAGGCTCAGTATCTGACAACAGGACAATGTCATCAACGAAAAGCAACAAAAATACCTCAACCCCGTTTGGAGAGAGAGGAGA
>JAWQFJ010012210.1:5000-11273 GCA_034096865.1 Theodoxus fluviatilis
GACTTCTGCTGCTCAAACCTTTTATTGTACGCGTTTCGGTGCTATTAAGTAAGGATTGCTGTATCTGGGCATTTCATACTTGTCTCTACATCAGACTCATGCTTCACATTCATCTTGCAGTTCTCCATGGGAACATGGAGCTGTAGTAGGCGCATCGTTCCTTCAACTGTCCTCTCCTCCTCTTCTTTCGCACACACATCTCCATCTTCACACTGCTCTCTCTGTGTAAGCCCCAAGAGACTGATACCTCCTAAACTAGTCTCAGGCACTTTCCTCAATAGGACATCTGACACCAGATTGCATTCACTCCATACATTTCTCTTGTACTTCTCACTCTTCATCAGAGCGCAGTCACTCTCACTGCTTCCTTCAGCTCTGTCACTCATCCTGACATACGCACCACTATCAGCAGGAGCTGATAAATACAAGCGCGGCATCACGCTTGCCTTGTTTTCTCTCTCCACTCCCACTAACGCTTCTTCTCTGTCTCCTTTCTCCACTTTCACTTCTACCTCGGGGAGGACTTGCTCAAACAGGGGCTTGAGTTCGCTATCTCCCTTCTTCTCCTCTAATTGGTTGTCTCCTTTGCTGGAGCCTGCCTCTACTGGGGTGCCTGTACTGGCATCCGCCTCTATACTCCTCTCTGATCCCCGGCTAGGTACTTCACTGTCCTGCCCTGTCTGTGACTCCTCTGTCTCTGACTTTTGTCTCTGACTCCCATCTCTGACTCCTGTCTCTGACTCCTCTGTCTCTGACTTCTGTCTCTGACTCCCGTCTCTGACTCCTGTCTCTGACTTCTCTGACCCTGACTTCTCTCTCTCTGACTCCCATCTCTGAATCCTGTCTTCTTCTCCCTATTTGCTGTCACCGCTGGGGGTGAAGTTAAGGTTAGCTTGACCTGTCTGCCAGGTTTCACTAAGTCAGTTCCCAGAATGACATCATAGCTTTCGCAGCCTCCCATCCCATCTAAAACTGCTGCTTCCACAATTCCCGTGACTAGATCACTCTCTAGCTCTATCTGCTGGATGGGAATGTATCTCTTGACTCCAGGAATGATTCCTGCTAACCACGTCCCCTTGTCTGTCTCTCGGCTATTGAATGGCAGTACATCTCCATGCACTAGCATCACACTAGCGCCGATATCCCTAAGCAGATGGACACGTTTCTTTGTTCCACCTGGTAGGCCTATCAGTCCCTGACTGATGTAAGGATCGAATTCCCCTGTTGGTCCCTGACCGGTGCAAGGGCAAGATTCGCCTCCTTTCGTGGGTTCTACCCCATCCCTGCCTAGCCACTGCATGTTGGGTTTCTCCCTGAATACGCGATTCACAGACATAGAATTGGACGTTGGTTGGTCACGACGGCAATCTCTGGCGAAGTGATCGAACCTTTGACATTAGTAGCACTGGACTTTGGAAAGGTCTGTCTGTTTCTACTCTCTCTTCCTTGGGTCCCCTGCCCTGCATGGTTCCCTCGACTCTGTCTTCCATACTGAGTACTGTCATGAGTCCTCTGGGGAGGTTTCCCACTCCCAAACTTCCCTTGTGCTGGAGAATTCCCTCTCATCGTTCTCCCTACTTGACAGTGTACCGCCGCACACGTATCGCACACTGTAGCAGCTTGATCGAGAGTTTCCACTCTGCGATCTGACAGATGCATTCAAAGATCATCAGTTACTCTCTCATGAAATGCCTCCATGAGTATGGTCTCCCTGAGCTTCTCATAGCTATTTCCTACCTCTTCTGCCCGTAACCACCGGTCAAACGTGGTTCTCAGGTCGTGCGCAAACTCCCTGAATGTTTTTCTCTCTGCTTTCTGCAGGCTACGGAATTTCTTTCTGTAGCTTTCCGGAACGAGTTGGTATTCCCTCAAGATGGCTTCCTTCACTATCACATAGTCCTTACTGTCCTCTGTAGATAGGGAGACAAAAACGTCGCGTGCTTTTCCTACTAGCACGGACTGTAGGAGTGCTGTCCATTTTTCCCTGGGCCAGTTCCAGGTGGTAGCGGTCTTCTCAAAATACTCAAAATAGCTTTCCAGATTTGCCTCATCAAATGCTGGAACTCTGTCCACCTTCACGGTGACCGACTCACTGCTGCTACTACCACTGGATTCCCTCCTATCTCTAGATTGTATTTCTAGTTCTCTAAGCTTGACTTCTTTCCGCATCTCCATGTCCAGCTCCATCTGTCTCAGTGCCATCTCATGCTCCATCCCATGCTGCTTTTGTGCCATCTCATGCTGCTTCAGTGCCATCTCATGCTGCATCTGAGGTTCTGCCGAAGTGCTAATGGGTCTGGCATGCTTGCCAGTCCATTCCTATTCCCAGGTGTCGAACGACCAGAATTTTGATCTCCTTGTTCATCTGCTTGGTTTATATTTGCCATATTTAAAACAAGTTCTTCCTCCTTCCCTGAATCTGCAAGAATTTCCTTGTTTCTAAGACCCTCAATCAATTGTGTTCTGATTATATCAACCCTCTGAATTCCTTGATAAGAATTTTAAAGTGCTCAGCAACCTGCAACAACTCTTTCTTTGTTGCCTTGCTTAGTATTTGTACCTCTAGATTTGTGATGAAATTTGTAACTGTATCCATGATTTATCTTCGAACTTAGCTAAGGTTGTCCAAAACCCTAATTCTTAAATGTCATCACCAAAGCAAAATTGTCACGTCGATTGTCAGTAGGATCAGTATACAATGAAATGCATGAGTTCCTTTCACAGGTAAAGCAAGTCAAAGTAACAGGGCTGACAACACAATCTTTCGTTCAGAAACACAGCTCGCTCACTCTTTTCCAATAGGTTAATATTCTAGAGAAACAGTTTATCAAAGCTCAAATTTCTATTACAATAGATGTGATGAATGATTCAAATCTCTGATGAGTATCTCAACTGTTACAAAATATTACCAATGATTCCAATCCCGGACTGAGTCCACAATTGTTATGAGACGGGGCTCTTGATCCCTTTCTCAAGAGAGATTGTCTAGGGGTTTCTTTTTGCCGTCTAATAACATTCACTTTCTTTCCATGCAATCAAGGGTGAACGAGATCACACAGAGAAGAAAGTAGGTGGGATTTAACTTTAAAGATAACTTTAATAATATAAAGGAAATGATAATTCTTACTATAACTAATTCAAAGCATCAAAATGTGAGGTTTAGCCAGCCAGTCTTTCAATGGGGACAGTTATCTACTTGCGTCAGTTTGGCTGACCGCTGATGATAGTAGAGTCTCTTTTAACAGGGTTATAGAATGATGAGCCGATAGGGTCGGGTGATGCGTAGTCTGGTCAGGACTCTTTAGATCTGGCACTTGGGGAAGGGAGGGTATCATCTAACGTCTCCCCTCCTTGTTGATGTTCTGGGTAGGTCAGGCGTGACGCTGGCAGGCTGATCAGGCCTAGCGTTCTCCGTGGGTTTTGCATCGTTTTGTGGATGGGGTCTGGCCGAGCGTGGAGGGTGTGGAGTGGCGTGGGTCATCTCGCCTCCTGGGTTGAGGCTGGTGGCGGGTCAGGCGTCGGTCATGACGCTGTCAGTGACCTGATCAGGCGTGGCTGCCTGATACTCTTATCGTCTGGCGGAGGTGTTGCATCACGCCCGTCTGCTTGACCTGGGGCGCGGTCGCTTCATGCAGCACAGTACGCCCAGGTGCTAGGAGGTGTCAGGGAGAAGGATGACAGATGGACCGTGGGTGAATTTATAGCTGTGTGGGGTGTCCTCTACTGACCAATCACTCTTCAGACGCCATCTTGTATCTCAGTCACGAGTGATCCTTTGTTCACGTTAGTCACGAGTTCTTGGTCACGAGGTTTTAATCACGAGTCCTTGGTCACGAGTTCTGGATCCTTTGTCTCCCCACTGACCAATTCTATTTTCGGCACAAGCTATGCAGTGGAATGTTAACTTCTCTTTGTTCTCCTCAAATTCTCACGTCTAGCACAATATTTCAACGGCTGGCTGGTTTTCTCTAAGGGAGAGATTTGAGAACTGGCTGGCTTGTAAAATATACATTGAACTGACTTACAATAAAATATCTCCACTCATAACAGTGTTCATGTTCTGCGTACATGTAAGTGGTTCACCACGGCGAACTCTGTGAACAGCGAAGAACAGGCCATGCTATGTTCTCCAGGTCAAAGTCCGAATACAGGGGCTTAATCGTCAGCATGGATGGATGGATGGTGTGTTACGGCCTATTACTCAGGCTTTTTAGGCTATGTAAGGCCATTCAGCACGAACATCACTAGAACAGCTTAGAGTAAACGTAATCAAGTCACGGTGTCCCTAATAATTCGCCTCTTACGCATCGCGTAGGGAGACGCGGAGGGGTCTATTCTCACCCCCAACCCACGGGGGGTCTATTCTCACCCCCAACCCATAGAGGTCGCTTCGTCAGCGGGACAGAAATTAAGTTGCTTCAAAGTCCAGTCGCTGTGGGAAAGAAGCTGCAAAATGCTGCAGTTGTCTCCCTTTGTCTTCTGCAGTTTCGACTGTCAAGATGCTTCCCGGCGCCACAAAGTGCTGCTCGAGGCTGGCCGCGCGAGTGCTGTGCTACTGGGGCAGGCTGTGAAAGCTCAAAGACTACAGCAGTGCTGTGCTACTGGGGCAGGCCCTGAAAGCTCAAAGACTACAGCAGTGCTGTGCTACTGGGGCAGGCTCTGAAAGCTCAAAGACTACAACAGTGCTGTGCTACTGTGGCAGGCCCTGAAAGCTCAAAGACTACAGCAGTGCTGTGCTACTGGGGCAGGCCCTGAAAGCTCAAAGACTACAGCAGTGCTGTGCTACTGGGACAGGCCCTCAAAGCTCAAAGACTACAGCAGTGCTGTGCTACTGGGGCAGGCCCTGAAAGCTCAAAGACTACAGCAGTGCTGTGCTACTGGGGCAGGCCCTGAAAGCTCAAAGACTACAGCACTGCTGTGCTACTGGGGCACGCCCTGAAAGCTCAAAGACTACAGCACTGCTGTGCTACTGGGGCAGGCCCTGAAAGCTCAAAGACTACAGCAGTGCAGCTGGTGATGGAGGTATGGGTGCAGCACATACTGTATGTATCTGTGTGTGCGCGAGTTTCCAGCTCTGTACGTGGTCCTGCGGTGAGAGCGCTTCACCTGTAGTCATGTTCTCCCAGAGGCTGCGCCTCCGATTCTGTGCAGATCCCAGTTCCAACCTCGAGCAAGATGCTTCACTCACATCGCTTCCTGCTATTCGGGAGCACATTAAACGGATAGGCCCTATACTTGTGAGGGCTGAACTGGAAACTAATGGTGGAAAACTTTCGCGCTTTCTTCTGTA
Source organism: Theodoxus fluviatilis (assembly GCA_034096865.1). NCBI lineage: Eukaryota > Metazoa > Mollusca > Gastropoda > Cycloneritida > Neritidae > Theodoxus > Theodoxus fluviatilis. The sequence goes on from JAWQFJ010012210.1 coordinate 10,291, forward strand.
GCCTGGCTGTCTGGTCCCCATGGAGTTGAGATGTGTTGCAGTAGTAGAAAGAGCAGGAAATTCATAATCCAGTATTCTCCCGTCCCAGGGATTCAACCACGGCACTGCGCCTCGCACGAAATCAAACGCCAAAGCTTGCTCGCCTAAAGACAGGGGTTCAATGGGCGAGTAGAGGCATTCTAGTTCACTAGAGACTTCGCCTACCGGCGAAAGTGTCTCTAGCCTATTTGACATCACGTGATAGAAGGGTTCCGTTCGAAATATGCAAACGAGGGTCACACGAGAGGCTTGTGGGATAGCCGATCTGCTCCCTGACATACGACGTTAAAGTAGTTCTAAGATTATTTGCAGAAAACGTTAAACTTACTCTTTTTGAGGCAATAAACAAGCGTTTATTCGATCAAATAAAATGTTTGTGTTGAAATGGAAACAATTTTTGACATATGAATGATTTCTGTAAAAAGTGGAGAAAAAATGTACCAGAACGAACTATTTTTCGCGCAATGCTGTAATGCGAAGGGTCAAGCCTATTACGCATTCATTGTGAACTGTGCCAGAGTCACGTGACTCGGGTTCACAGAATGGAGTGGAGGTTGAGGAGCTAACTATGCACTATGCAGGAGGGGAGACTACTGGGTATGGGGCTGCCAGGAGCTGACTATGCACTATGCAGGAGGGGAGACTACTGGATATGGGGCTGCCAGGAGCTGACTGTGCACTATGCAGGAGGGGAGACTACTGGGTATGGGGCTGCCAGGAGCTGACTATGCACTATGCAGGAGGGGAGACTACTGGATATGGGGCTGCCAGGAGCTGACTACGCACTATTCAGGAGGGGAGACTACTGGATATGGGGCTGCCAGGAGCTGACTATGCACTATGCAGGAGGGGAGACTACTGGATATGGGGCTGCCAGGAGCTGACTATGCACTATGCAGGAGGGGAGACTACTGGATATGGGGCTGCCAGGAGCTGACTACGCA
>JAWQFJ010012211.1:0-25958 GCA_034096865.1 Theodoxus fluviatilis
GAGAGAGAGAGAGAGAGAGAGAGAGAGAGAGAGAGAGAGGAAGAAAAGAAGAGAAGGAGAGGAGGAGGAGGAGGAGGAGGAGGAGGAGGAGGAGGAGGAGGAGGAGGAGGAGGAGGAGGAGGAGTAGGAGGAGAAGGAGGAGGAGGAGAAGGAGGAGGAGGGAGGAGGAGGAGGAGGAGGAGGAGGAGGAGGAGGAGGAGGAGGAGGAGGAGGAGGAGGAGGAGAAGGAGGAGGAGGAGGAGGAGAAGGAGGAGGAGGGAGGAGGAGGAGGAGGAGGAGAGGAGGAGGAGGAGGAGGAGGAGGAGGAGGAGGAGGAGGAGGAGGAGGAGGAGGAGGAGGAGGAGGAGGAGGAGGAGGAGGAGGAGGAGGAGGAGGAGGAGGAGGAGGGCGACGACGACGGCGACGACGACGACGACGAAGGGAGGGAGAATCTACGTCCTGAGGTTTGCTGACGTGACGAGTAAAGTTCTACCTATGTATTCTTACAGTCATGCTGTGTGCATAAACGCTATATAATACCTTGAGCAATAACGCAAAGTACATCTGGGAGAGAGCGAAACAACGAACAGACTGTTGGAAGAGCAACGACAGTACAAACATGTTCCTCTGTAAGCAGACGTCGCTGTTGGCAACCAGGTAACAACGCGTTAGAATGGGTTTCCTCATTAGTCACACCTCTCTCTTTGCGTCTTGTTGACGGGGATGCGATCTGTGTTGATATTAGAAGTGGCAGGCTTTAGACAGACGCAGGAAGACAAAAAGAGCGAAGGACTGTCCACATCCACATACGTTCATACAACCACACGCACACACGCCCACACAACCACGTCCTCCACGCTTCAGAGGGCCACGACATGAGGCAGCAACCACAACGTGACCTTTGCCCTCGCACACGGGGTCAGCCCTGACTTGGACAGACTTTAAAGGGTGAAGGCCTTTTCTGAATGGCTGCCAAGTCTGAAAGCTGGTGGCCGCATTGCTGGACTGGGCCTCGAAATGGCCGGAGTTGCGTTGTCGTCATTTCCGTGCGGGTTAAGAGAAAAATCATTATAGCAGCCATTTTTGTAGAATAAGAACTGGAAGACAAATAGTGAAAGACGTATGTGTCCGCATTTTGATGAATAAAAATCGGCCGATGATGGTTAAAAAAATTGCATCAAATTATGGAAATGGTTTGATTAAGACTAAAAATCGTCGGAAATATTGAGAATGCATAAGTTTTAATGTTACAATTTGTACACAGACACGTAAACAAATGTAAACAAAAACGATCGAATGGAATGTTTGACGCTGTGGACGGCAGACGTGCGCAATGGTGGTGTGGTGTAGAGTGGAAGGAAACATGTCGGCAGTGCCTATGCGAGATCAAATTCGCTTAGCCAATAGCCAGTTGACATTTAGCGCCACTTGCCATGATAGGAGGGCGATCGCACACCAATTGTGCAGATTGTTCATTCTCGCCACGTCAGGCAAACGAAACTGTTCAGTTCAGAACTAGACGCAATCGGGTTCCTGTAGAGCTTTTCATCGCACATAAAGTCACACGGGTCAGATGGACTCGTACTCGCAATCCCATCACGACAAAAAGTGGTGAGGTTTGAAGGCCGACCATCGCACACCAGTGCGAGTAGCGCTTGGCGTGGCTCCAGTGTGACTGGGAGCTATGGTGGCAGTCAAGATGTGGCTCCAGTGTGACTGGGAGCTATGGTGGCAGTCAAGATGTGGCTCCAGTGTGACTGGGAGCTATGGTGGCAGTAAGATGTAGCTCCAGTGTGACTGGAAGCTATGGTGGCAGTCAAGATGTGGCTCCAGTGTGACTGGGAGCTATGGTGGCAGTGTGGCTCCAGTGTGACTGGGAGCTATGGTGGCAGTGTCGCTCTAGTGTGACTGGGAGCTATGGTGGCAGTGAAGATGTGGCTCCAGTGTGACTGGGAGCTATGGTGGCAGTGTGGCTCCAGTGTGACTGGGAGCTATGGTGGCAGTGTGGCTCCAGTGTGACTGGGAGCTATGATGGCAGTCAAGATGTGGCTCCAGTGTGACTGGGAGCTATGGTGGCAGTGTGGCTCCAGTGTGACTGGGAGCTTTGATGGCATTGAAGATGTGGCTCCAGTGTGACTGGGAGCTATGGTGGCAGTGAAGATGTGGCTCCAGTGTGACTGGGAGCTATGGTGGCAGTGAAGATGTGGCTCCAGTGTGACTGGGAGCTATGGTGGCAGTGAGACTCCAGTGTGACTGGGAGCTATGGTGGCAGTGAAGATGTGGCTCCAGTGTGACTGGGAGCTGTGGTGGCAGTAAAGATGTGGCTCCAGTGTGACTGGGAGCTATGGTGGCAGTCAAGATGTAGCTCCAGTGTGACTGGGAGCTATGGTGGCAGTGAAGATGTGGCTCCAGTGTGACTGGGAGCTATGGTGGCAGTGTGGCTCCAGTGTGACTGAGAGCTATGGTGGCAGTGTGGTTCCAGTGTGACTGGGAGCTATGGTGGCAGTGTGGCTACAGTGTGACTGGGAGCTATGGTGGCAGTGAAGATGTGGCTCCAATGTGACTGGGAGCTATGGTGGCAGTGAAGATATGGCTCCAGTGTGACTGGGAGCTATGGTGACAGTGAAGTTGTGGCTCCAGTGTGACTGGGAGCTATGGTGGCAGTGAAGATGTGGCTCCAGTGTGACTGGAAGCTATGGTGACAGTGAAGATGTGGCTCCAGTGTGACTGGGAGCTATGGTGGCAGTGTGGCTCCAGTGTGACTGGGAGCTATGGTGGCAGTGTGGCTCCAGTGTGACTGGGAGCAATGGTGGCAGTGAAGATATGGCTCCAGTGTGACTCGGAGCTATGGTGGCAGTGAAGATGTGGCTCCAGTGTGACTGGGAGCTATGGTGGCAGTGAAGATGTGGCTCCAGTGTGACTGGGAGCTATGGTGGCAGTGTGGCTCCAGTGTAACTGGGAGCTATGCTGGCAATGAAGATGTGGCTCCAGTGTGACTGGGAGCTATGGTGGCAGTAAGATGTGGCTCCAGTGTGACTGGGAGCTATGGTGGCAGTGAAGATGTGGCTCCAGTGTGACTGGGAGCTATGGTGGCAGTGTGGCTCCAGTGTGACTGGGAGCAATGGTGGTAGTGTGGCTCCAGTGTGACTGGGAGCTATGGTGGCAGTAAAGATGTGGCTCCAGTGTGACTGGGAGCTATGGTGGCAGTCAAGATGTGGCTCCAGTGTGACTGGGAGCTATGGTGGCAGTGAAGATGTGGCTCCAGTGTGACTGGGAGCTATGGTGGCAGTGTGGCTCCAGTGTGACTGGGAGCTATGATGGCAGTCAAGATGTGGCTCCAGTGTGACTGGGAGCTATGGTGGCAGTGTGGCTCCAGTGTGACTGGGAGCTTTGGTGGCATTGAAGATGTGGCTCCAGTGTGACTGGGAGCTATGGTGGCAGTGAAGATGTGGCTCCAGTGTGACTGGGAGCTATGGTGGCAGTGAAGATGTGGCTCCAGTGTGACTGAGAGCTATGGTGGCAGTGAAAATGTGGCTCCAGTGTGACTGGGAGCTATGGTGGCAGTGTGGCTCCAGTGTGACTGTGAGCTATGGTGGCAGTGTGGCTCCAGTGTGACTGGGAGCTATGGTGGCAGTGAAGATGTGGCTCCAGTGTGACTGGGAGCTATGGTGGCAGTGAAGATGTGGCTCCAGTGTGACTGGGAGCTATGGTGGCAGTGTGGCTCCAGTGTGACTGGGAGCTATGGTGGCAGTGTGGCTCCAGTGTGACTGGGAGCTATGGTGGCAGTGAAGATGTGGCTCCAGTGTGACTGGGAGCTATGGTGGCAGTGTGGCTCTAGTGTGACTGGGAGCTATGGTGGCAGTGTGGCTCCAGTGTGACTGTGAGCTATGGTGGCAGTGTGGCTCCAGTGTGACTGGGAGCTATGGTGGCAGTGAAGATGTGGCTCCAGTGCGACTGGGAGCTATGGTGACAGTGAAGATGTGGCTCCAGTGTGACTGGGAGCTATGGTGGCAGTGTGGCTCCAGTGTGACTGGGAGCTATGGTGGCAGTGTGGCTCCAGTGTGACTGGGAGCTATGGTGGCAGTGAAGATGTGGCTCCAGTGTGACTGGGAGCTATGGTGGCAGTGAAGATGTGGCTCCAGTGTGACTGGGAGCTATGGTGGCAGTGAAGATATGGCTCCAGTGTGACTGGGAGCTATCGTGGCAGTCAAGATGTGGCTCCAGTGTGACTGGGAGCTATGGTGGCAGTCAAGATGTGGCTCCAGTGTGACTGGGAGCTATGGTGGCAGTGTGGCTCCAGTGTGACTGGGAGCTATGGTGGCAGTGTGGCTCCAGTGTGACTGGGAGCTATGGTGGCAGTCAAGATGTGGCTCCAGTGTGACTGGGAGCTATGGTGGCAGTCAAGATGTGGCTTCAGTGTGACTGGGAGCTATGGTGGCAGTGAAGATGTGGCTCCAGTGTGACTGGGAGCTATGGTGGCAGTGAAGATGTGGCTCCAGTGTGACTGGGAGCTATGGTGGCAGTGAAGATGTGGCTTCAGTGTGACTGGGAGCTATGGTGGCAGTGAAGATGTGGCTCCAGTGTGACTGGGAGCAATGGTGGCAGTCAAGATGTGGCTCCAGTGTGACTGGGAGCTATGGTGGCAGTGAAGATGTGGCTCCAATGTGGCTGGGAGCAATGGTGGCAGTAAAGATGTGGCTCCAGTGTGACTGGGAGCTATGGTGGCAGTGAAGATGTGGCTCCAGTGTGACTGGGAGCTATGGTGGCAGTGAAGATGTGGCTCCAGTGTGACTGGGAGCTATGGTGGCAGTGAAGATGTGGCTCCAGTGTGACTGGGAGCTATGGTGGCAGTGTGGCTCCAGTGTGACTGGGAGCTATGGTGGCAGTGAAGATGTGGCTCCAGTGTGACTGGGAGCTATGGTGGCAGTGAAGATGTGACTCCAATGTGATGGAAGCTATGGTGGCAGTGTGGCTCCAGTGTGACTGGGAGCTATGGTGGCAGTGAAGATGTGGCTCCAGTGTGACTGGGAGCTATGGTGGCAGTGTGGCTCCAGTGTGACTGGGAGCTATGGTGGCAGTGAAGATGTGGCTCCAGTGTGACTGGGAGCTATGGTGGCAGTGTGGCTCCAGTGTGACTGGGAGCTATGGTGGCAGTGAAGATGTGGCTCCAGTGTGACTGGGAGCTATGGTGGCAGTGAAGATGTGGCTCCAGTGTGACTGGGAGCTATGGTGGCAGTGAAGATGTGGCTCCAGTGTGACTGGGAGCTATGCTGGCAGTGAGGCTCCAGTGTGACTGGGAGCTATGGTGGCAGTAAAGATGTGGCTCCAGTGTGACTGGGAGTTATGGTGGCAGTGAAGATGTGGCTCCAGTGTGACTGTGAGTTATGGTGGCAGTGAAGATGTGGCTCCAGTGTGACTGGGAGCAATTGCGGCAGTGTGGCTCCAGTGTGACTGGGAGCAATGGTGGCAGTGAAGATGTGGCTCCAGTGTGACTGGGAGCTATGGTGGCAGTGAAGATGTGGCTCCAGTGTGACTGGGAGCTATGGTGGCAGTGTGGCTCCAGTGTGACTGGGAGCTATGGTGGCAGTGAAGTTATGGCTCCAGTGTGACTGGGAGCTATGGTGGCAGTGTGGCTCCAGTGTGACTGGGAGCTATGGTGGCAGTGCAGATGTGGCTCCAGTGTGACTGGGAGCTATGGTGGCAGTGTGGCTCCAGTGTGACTGGGTGCTATGGTGGCAGTGAAGATATGGCTCCAGTGTGACTGGGAGCTATGGTGGCAGTGAAGATGTGGCTCCAGTGTGACTGGGAGCTATGGTGGCAGTGAAGATGTGGCTCCAGTGTGTCTGGGAGCTATGGTGGCAGTGGAGATGTGACTCCAGTGTGACTGGGAGCTATGGTGGCAGTGTGGCTCCAGTGTGACTGGGAGCTATGGTGGCAGTGAAGATGTGACTCCAATGTGACTGGGAGCTATGGTGGCAGTGTGGCTCAAGTCTGACTGGGAGCTATGGTGGCAGTGAAGATGTGGCTCCAGTGTGACTGGGAGCTATGGTGGCAGTGTGGCTCCAGTGTGACTGGAAGCTATGGTGGCAGTGTGGCTCCAGTGTGACTGGGAGCTATGGTGGCAGTCAAGATGTGGCCCCAGTGTGACTGGGAGCTATGGTGGCAGTGAAGATGTGGCTCCAGTGCGACTGGGAGCAATTGTGGCAGTGTGGCTCCAGTGTGACTGGGAGCTATGCTGGCAGTGAAGATGTGGCTCCAGTGTGACTGGGAGCTATGGTGGAAGTGTGGCTCCAGTGTGACTGGGAGCTACGGTGGCAGTGAAGATGTGGCTCCAGTGTGACTGGGAGCTATGGTGGCAGTCAAGATGTGGCTCCAGTGTGACTGGGAGCTATGGTGGCAGTGTGGCTCCAGTGTGACTGGGAGCTATGGTGGCAGTGTGGCTCCAGTGTGACTGGGATCTATGGTGGCAGTGAAGATGTGGCTCCAGTGTGACTGGGAGCTATGGTGGCAGTGTGGCTCCAGTGTGACTGGGAGCTATGGTGGCAGTGAAGATGTGGCTCCAGTGTGACTGGGAGCTATGGTGGCAGTGAAGATGTGGCTCCAGTGTGACTGGGAGCTATGGTGGCAGTGAGGCTCCAGTGTGACTGGGAGCTATGGTGGCAGTGAAGATGTGGCTCCAGTGTGACTGGGAGCTGTGGTGGCAGTGAAGATGTGGCTCCAGTGTGACTGGGAGCTATGGTGGCAGTCAAGATGTGGCTCCAGTGTGACTGGGAGCTATGGTGGCAGTCAAGATGTGGCTCCAGTGTGACTGGGAGCTATGGTGGCAGTGTGGCTCCAGTGTGACTGAGAGCTATGGTGGCAGTGTGGTTCCAGTGTGACTGGGAGCTATGGTGGCAGTGTGGCTCCAGTGTGACTGGGAGCTATGGTGGCAGTGAAGATGTGGCTCCAGTGTGACTGGGAGCTATGGTGGCAGTGAAGATATGGCTCCAGTGTGACTGGGAGCTTTGGTGACAGTGAAGTTGTGGCTCCAGTGTGACTGGGAGCTATGGTGGCAGTGAAGATGTGGCTCCAGTGTGACTGGAAGCTATGGTGGCAGTGAAGATGTGGCTCCAGTGTGACTGGGAGCTATGGTGGCAGTGTGGCTCCAGTGTGACTGGGAGCTATCGTGGCAGTGTGGCTCCAGTGTGACTGGGAGACATGGTGGCAGTGAAGATATGGCTCCAGTGTGACTCGGAGCTATGGTGGCAGTGAAGATGTTGTTCCAGTGAGACTGGGAGCTATGGTGGCAGTGAAGATGTGGCTCCAGTGTGACTGGGAGCTATGGTGGCAGTGTGGCTCCAGTGTGACTGGGAGCTATGATGGCAGTCAAGATGTGGCTCCAGTGTGACTGGGAGCTATGGTGGCAGTGTGGCTCCAGTGTGACTGGGAGCTTTGGTGGCATTGAAGATGTGGCTCCAGTGTGACTGGGAGCTATGGTGGCAGTGTGGCTTCAGTGTAACTGGGAGCTATGCTGGCAGTGAAGATGTGGCTCCAGTGTGACTGGGAGCTATGGTGGCAGTAAGATGTGGCTCCAGTATGACTGGGAGCTATGGTGGCAGTGAAGATGTGGCTCCAGTGTGACTGGGAACTATGGTGGCAGTGTGGCTCCAGTGTGACTGGGAGCTATGGTGGCAGTCAAGATGTGGCTCCAGTGTGACTGGGAGCTATGGTGGCAGTGAAGATGTGACTCCAATGTGATGGAAGCTATGGTGGCAGTGTGGCTCCAGTGTGACTGGGAGCTATGGTGGCAGTGAAGATGTGGCTCCAGTGTGACTGGGAGCTATGGTGGCAGTGTGGCTCCAGTGTGACTGGGAGAAATGATGGCAGTCAAGATGTGGCTCCAGTGTGACTGGGAGCTATGGTGGCAGTGTGGCTCCAGTGTGACTGGGAGCTTTGGTGGCATTGAAGATGTAGCTCCAGTGTGACTGGGAGCTATGGTGGCAGTGAAGATGTGGCTCCAGTGTGACTGGGAGCTATGGTGGCAGTGAAGATGTGGCTCCAGTGTGACTGGGAGCTATGCTGGCAGTGAGGCTCCAGTGTGACTGGGAGCTATGGTGGCAGTAAAGATGTGGCTCCAGTGTGACTGGGAGTTATGGTGGCAGTGAAGATGTGGCTCCAGTGTGAATGTGAGTTATGGTGGCAGTGAAGATGTGGCTCCAGTGTGACTGGGAGCAATTGCGGCAGTGTGGCTCCAGTGTGACTGGGAGCAATGGTGGCAGTGAAGATGTGGCTCCAGTGTGACTGGGAGCTATGGTGGCAGTGAAGATGTGGCTCCAGTGTGACTGGGAGCTATGGTGGCAGTGTGGCTCCAGTGTGACTGGGAGCTATGGTGGCAGTGAAGTTATGGCTCCAGTGTGACTGGGAGCTATGGTGGCAGTGTGGCTCCAGTGTGACTGGGAGCTATGGTGGCAGTGCAGATGTGGCTCCAGTGTGACTGGGAGCTATGGTGGCAGTGTGGCTCCAGTGTGACTGGGTGCTATGGTGGCAGTGAAGATATGGCTCCACTGTGACTGGGAGCTATGGTGGCAGTGAAGATGTGGCTCCAGTGTGACTGGGAGCTATGGTGGCAGTGAAGATGTGGCTCCAGTGTGTCTGGGAGCTATGGTGGCAGTGGAGATGTGACTCCAGTGTGACTGGGAGCTATGGTGGCAGTGTGGCTCCAGTGTGACTGGGAGCTATGGTGGCAGTGAAGATGTGACTCCAATGTGACTGGGAGCTATGGTGGCAGTGTGGCTCAAGTCTGACTGGGAGCTATGGTGGCAGTGAAGATGTGGCTCCAGTGTGACTGGGAGCTATGGTTGCAGTGTGGCTCCAGTGTGACTGGAAGCTATGGTGGCAGTGTGGCTCCAGTGTGACTGGGAGCTATGGTGGCAGTCAAGATGTGGCCCCAGTGTGACTGGGAGCTATGGTGGCAGTGAAGATGTGGCTCCAGTGCGACTGGGAGCAATTGTGGCAGTGTGGCTCCAGTGTGACTGGGAGCTATGCTGGCAGTGAAGATGTGGCTCCAGTGTGACTGGGAGCTATGGTGGCAGTGTGGCTCCAGTGTGACTGGGAGCTACGGTGGCAGTGAAGATGTGGCTCCAGTGTGACTGGGAGCTATGGTGGCAGTCAAGATGTGGCTCCAGTGTGACTGGGAGCTATGGTGGCAGTGTGGCTCCAGTGTGACTGGGAGCTATGGTGGCAGTGTGGCTCCAGTGTGACTGGGAGCTATGGTGGCAGTGAAGTTATGGCTCCAGTGTGACTGGGAGCTATGGTGGCAGTGTGGCTCCAGTGTGACTGGGAGCTATGGTGGCAGTGAAGATGTGGCTCCAGTGTGACTGGGAGCTATGGTGGCAGTGTGGCTCCAGTGTGACTGGGAGCTATGGTGGCAGTGAAGATGTGACTCCAATGTGATGGGAGCTATGGTGGCAGTGTGGCTCCAGTGTGACTGGGAGCTATGGTGGCAGTGAAGATGTGGCTCCAGTGTGACTGGGAGCTATGGTGGCAGTGAAGATGTGGCTCCAGTGTGACTGGGAGCTATGGTGGCAGTGTGGCTCCAGTGTGACTGAGAGCTATGGTGGCAGTGTGGCTCCAGTGTGACTGGGAGCTATGGTGGCAGTGTGGCTCCAGTGTGACTGGGAGCTATGGTGGCAGTGTGGCTCCAGTGTGACTGGGAGCTATGGTGGCAGGGTGGCTCCAGTGTGACTGGGAGCTATGGTGGCAGTGAAGATGTGGCTCCAGTGTGACTGGGAGCTATGGTGGCAGTGTGGCTCCAGTGTGACTGGGAGCTATGGTGGCAGTGAAGATGTGGCTCCAGTGTGACTGGGAGCTATGGTGGCAGTGAAGATGTGGCTCCAGTGTGACTGGGAGCTATGGTGGCAGTGTGGCTCCAGTGTGACTGGGAGCTATGGTGGCAGTGAAGATGTGGCTCCAGTGTGACTGGGAGCTATGGTGGCAGTGTGCCTCCAGTGTGACTGGGAGCTATGGTGGCAGTGTGGCTCCAGTGTGACTGGGAGCTATGGTGGCAGTGAAGATGTGGCTCCAGTGTGACTGGGAGCTATATTGGCAGTGAAGATGTGGCTCCAGTGTGACTGAGAGCTATGGTGGCAGTGTGGCTCCAGTGTGACTGGGAGCTATGGTGGCAGTGAAGATTCATGGGATTGACACTCTATGAAATGATCGCCGACGGGTTTGGTTATTCATCACGCTTGGACTTTGCACGTGGACAGCTAGGGCGTCGGCACACTCCCCTCCATCCGCATGTTTTATTAACAAATCGTTTTTGGATGTGTACAAATTATGACAATAAAACGTATCCATTCTCAATATTCTCGATGATTTTTAGTTGTAATCAGACTATCTAAGTGTTTTGATTCAATTTTCTTACCATAATCGACCAATCTTTATTCCTCAAAATTTACGGACACAAACGTCTTCTGTTACAGGTAACTGCATCCCAGTTTTTATCCTACAAAAATGGAGGCTATCACAAAGTTACTACTATCTTTAACTTGATCCCGGTGAACCCGTCTTCAGCCAAATAGCATTGGGCAAAGTTCCTCGTGACAGTGTACCCTTGACCCTTTACAGTTTAACATGCAGAGCCGAAACCCTGCGTGGGACAGACAGGAAAAATGTAGGACCTCAGGCAGGGACTGAACCCGCGACCTTTCGGTTAGCGCCCAAAATGCTCTTCCAGCTGAGGTACCATGGTCCGAGTTGTCTTCTCCTGTCTACACTGTCCTGTATCAGCGGCTGCTGTCTCGGTCTCATGTGCTCGGATGACCCGAATCCCAATATTGAATCTGCAGCCATGCAGCATTGGACACAGTTCCTTACAACAAGGTAGCCGTGACCCTTTACGTGGTATGGGCTGGATGAAAGACAGCGACATCAATCCGGCCATCGCCACCGGGGCAGCCACGGCCTATTCATTACTGGCAAGCAATACAATTAGCGGCAGGACGCGGCGCTTTGCTCTCGACGTCTACGGGCGCGGACTGTGGACTCTGTGCCCGTCCAAACAGCCGCCACTTCGACCTGCGGCGCGCCGAGCAGGAGGGAGGAGGGAGGAGTGGGGAGGGAGGAGGGGGGAGTGGGGAGGGAGGAGGATAGGGAGGAGTGGGGAGGGAGGAGGGAGGAGGAGGAGAGAGGAAGGGGGAGGGAGGAGGATAGGGAGGAGTGGGGAGGGAGGAGGGAGGAGAAGGAGAGATGAGGGGGGAGGGAGGAGGATAGGGAGGAGTGGGGAGGGAGGAGGAGGAGAGAGGAAGGGGGAGGGAGGAGGATAGGGAGGAGTGGGGAGGGAGGAGAGGGGAGCAGCAGGGAAAAACAGACTGATGGTGTGTGGTCTGCATGTGCATACCACGTCCAGGGAGCAAACAGCGCCACGGATGGCGTAGTGCCGGGGTCGCGCCATGAAATAAAAACACCTCTGTGAGGAAGATGTCATGAGCATCTTCCTCCTCAGGGCACGAAACATGTTCAGCTGCAGACACATGCACAGGCTGGTGGTTCCTTTTTTCTCAAGTACTTTGATGATCATCTTGTTTGTCAACTCACCAGACATCAGCTCACCAGACATCAGTTCACCAGACATCAGCTCACCAGACATCAGTTCACCAGACGTCAGCTCACCAGACATCAGCTCACCAGACATCAGTTCACCAGACGTCAGCTCACCAGACATCAGCTCACCAGACATCAGTTCACCAGACATCAGCTCACCAGACATCAGCTCACCAGACGTCAGCTCACCAGACATCAGTTCACCAGACATCAGCTCACCAGACATCAGTTCACCAGACATCAGCTCACCAGACATCAGCTCACCAGACGTCAGCTCACCAGACATCAGCTCACCAGACGTCAGCTCACCAGACATCAGCTCACCAGACGTCAGCTCACCAGACGTCAGCTCACCAGACATCAGCTCACCAGACATCAGCTCACCAGACATCAGCTCACCAGACATCAGCTCACCAGACGTCAGCTCACCAGACATCAGCTCAGAGACATCAGCTCATCAGACGTCAGCTCACCAGACGTCAGCTCACCAGACATCAGCTCACAGACATCAGCTCACCAGACGTCAGCTCACCAGACATCAGCTCACAGACATCAGCTCATCAGACGTCAGCTCACCAGACATCAACTCACCAGATATCAGCTCACCAGACATCAGCTCACCAGACCTCAGCTCACCAGACATCAACTCACCAGACATCAGCTCACAGACATCAGCTCACCAGACGTCAGCTCACCAGACATCAGCTCACCAGACATCTACAGGTGTGCCTGACCGTGATGTACCAGTCAGCAGTACAGGTGTGCCTACTGTGCCAGTCAGCAGTACAGGTGTGTCTGACTGTGCCAGTCAGCAGTACAGGTGTGCCTGACTGTGATGTGCCAGTCAGCAGTACAGGTGTGCCTGACTGTGATGTGCCAGTCAGCAGTACAGGTGTGCCTGACTGTGATGTGCCAGTCAGCAGTACAGGTGTGCCTGACTGTGCCAGTCAGCAGTACAGGTGTGCCTGACTGTGATGTGCCAGTCAGCAGTACAGGTGTGCCTGACTGTGATGTGCCAGTCAGCAGTACAGGTGTGCCTGACTGTGATGTGCCAGTCAGCAGTACAGGTGTGCCTGACTGTGCCAGTCAGCAGTACAGGTGTGCCTGACTGTGATGTGCCAGTCAGCAGTACAGGTGTGCCTGACTGTGATGTGCCAGTCAGCAGTACAGGTGTGCCTGACTGTGATGTGCCAGTCAGCAGTACAGGTGTGCCTGACTGTGATGTGCCAGTCAGCAGTACAGGTGTGCCTGACTGTGCCAGTCAGCAGTACAGGTGTGCCTGACTGTGATGTGCCAGTCAGCAGTACAGGTGTGCCTGACTGTGATGTGCCAGTCAGCAGTACAGGTGTGCCTGACTGTGATGTGCCAGTCAGCAGTACAGGTGTGCCTGACTGTGCCAGTCAGCAGTACAGGTGTGCCTGACTGTGATGTGCCAGTCAGCAGTACAGGTGTGCCTACTGTGCCAGTCAGCAGTACAGGTGTGCCTGACTGTGATGTGCCAGTCAGCAGTACAGGTGTGCCTGACTGTGCTTGACTGTGCCAGTCAGCAGTACAGGTGTGCCTGACTGTGATGTGCCAGTCAGCAGTACAGGTGTGCCTGACTGTGATGTGCCAGTCAGCAGTACAGGTGTGCCTGACTGTGCCAGTCAGCAGTACAGGTGTGCCTGACTGTGATGTGCCAGTCAGCAGTACAGGTGTGCCTGACTGTGATGTGCCAGTCAGCAGTACAGGTGTGCCTGACTGTGATGTGCCAGTCAGCAGTACAGGTGTGCCTGACTGTGATGTGCCAGTCAGCAGTACAGGTGTGCCTGACTGTGATGTGCCAGTCAGCAGTACAGGTGTGCCTGACTGTGATGTGCCAGTCAGCAGTACAGGTGTGCCTGACTGTGATGTGCCAGTCAGCAGTACAGGTGTGCCTGACTGTGATGTGCCAGTCAGCAGTACAGGTGTGCTTGACTGTGCCAGTCAGCAGTACAGGTGTGCCTGACTGTGCCAGTCAGCAGTACAGGTGTGCCTGACTGTGATGTGCCAGTCAGCAGTACAGGTGTGCCTGACTGTGCTTGACTGTGCCAGTCAGCAGTACAGGTGTGCCTGACTGTGATGTGCCAGTCAGCAGTACAGGTGTGCTTGACTGTGCCAGTCAGCAGTACAGGTGTGTCTGACTGTGCCAGTCAGCAGTACAGGTGTGTCTGACTGTGCCAGTCAGCAGTACAGGTGTGTCTGACTGTGCCAGTCAGCAGTACAGGTGTGCCTGACTGTGCCAGTCAGCAGTACAGGTGTGCCTGACTGTGCCAGTCAGCAGTACAGGTGTGCCTGACTGTGCCAGTCAGCAGTACAGGTGTGCCTGACTGTGCCAGTCAGCAGTACAGGTGTGCCTGACTGTGCCAGTCAGCAGTACAGGTGTGCCTGACTGCCACTAGAACAGAGCCAGACCTCCACAGCGTTGTCGCCGTCGCGTCCCATCGTCCATGCCATGGCGTCCAACACCTGCATCGAGGGAGTCACGTGGTCTGGGTCTGCCTTCCGCCAGGACGTTGTGCCCGGCAGCAAACGCCAAGGCTGACGGGGCAGAGCCGACTTCCCCGATTTAGACAGAGCACTGCTGGATGAGTTTCCGTGGCTGAAACTCAAACCTCCCCGACTGCACCCCTCCCAAGCACGCTGCTCGGCAGGCAAGAGGGCGGCCGTCAGTGTTCTGGCCCGCCATCACAGGATCAGCACGCAACTAAGGCAAACATCTGTCTACTGTTACTCATCTCAGGAAACTCGGCATGGCCTATTTCTCACACTATCAGTCTCCTGTCTTCTGTCTACTGTTACTCACCTCAGGAAACTCGGCATGGCCTATTTCTCACACTATCAGTCTCCTGTCTTCTGTCTACTGTTACTCACCTCAGGAAACTCGGCATGGCCTATTTCTCACACTATCAGTCTCCTGTCTGCAGGGCGTACGTAGCAGGACTTGGTACGGTGGACAGTGTGCGTAAACACGAATGAATCAGCAACACCAGTGCAACGATATGGAGTAACTGTAGGAAATTGGTTGAGAGAGAGAGAGAGAGAGAGAGAGAGAGAGAGAGAGAGAGAGAGTGAAAACTGATGTCTGGTAGAAGGGTGAGGAAGATCAGAAAGACATCAAGTGAAAATGAGACGGACAAAGCACGGGGAGAGAGTGAGGGGAACCGAGATATATCTGTTTATAAAAGCGAAAGCAATTCTTAATGGATGCGGGGACCAAGCGTAGTGCATTTTGTGCACAGACTACAGTCATTCTGCCAGAGTGCATTTTGTGCACAGACTGCAGTCATTCTGCCAGAGTGCATTTTGTGCACAGACTACAGTCATTCTGCCAGAGTGCATTTTGTGCACAGACTGCAGTCATTCTGCCAGAGTGCATTTTGTGCACAGACTACAGTCATTCTGCCAGAGTGCATTTTTTGTGCACAGACTGCAGTCATTCTGCCAGAGTGCATTTTGTGCACAGACTACAGTCATTCTGCCAGAGTGCATTTTGTGCACAGACTGCAGTCATTCTGCCAGAGTGCATTTTGTGCACAGACTACAGTCATTCTGCCAGAGTGCATTTTGTGCACAGACTGCAGTCATTCTGCCAGAGTGCATTTTGTGCACAGACTACAGTCATTCTGCCAGAGTGCATTTTGTGCACAGACTGCAGTCATTCTGCCAGAGTGCATTTTGTGCACAGACTACAGTCATTCTGCCAGAGTGCATTTTGTGCACAGACTACAGTCATTCTGCCAGAGTGCATTTTGTGCACAGACTACAGTCATTCTGCCAGAGTGCATTTTGTGCACAAACTACAGTCATTCTGCCAGAGTGCATTTTGTGCACAGACTGCAGTCATTCTGCCAGAGTGCATTTTGTGCACAGACTACAGTCATTCTGCCAGAGTGCATTTTGTGCACAGACTGCAGTCATTCTGCCAGAGTGCATTTTGTGCACAGACTACAGTCATTCTGCCAGAGTGCATTTTGTGCACAGACTGCAGTCATTCTGCCAGAGTGCATTTTGTGCACAGACTGCAGTCATTCTGCCAGAGTGCATTTTGTGCACAGACTGCAGTCATTCTGCCAGAGTGCATTTTGTGCACAGACTACAGTCATTCTGCCAGAGTGCATTTTGTGCACAGACTGCAGTCATTCTGCCAGAGTGCATTTTGTGCACAGACAGCAGTCATTCTGCCAGAGTGCATTTTGTGCACAGACTACAGTCATTCTGCCAGAGTGCATTTTGTGCACAAACTGCAGTCATTCTGCCAGAGTGCATTTTGTGGACAGACTACAGTCATTCTGCCAGAGTGCATTTTGTGCACAGACTACAGTCATTCTGCCAGAGTGCATTTTGTGCACAGACTGCAGTCATTCTGCCAGAGTGCATTTTGTGCACAGACTACAGTCATTCTGCCAGAGTGCATTTTGTGCACAGACTACAGTCATTCTGCCAGAGTGCATTTTGTGCACAGACTGCAGTCATTCTGCCAGAGTGCATTTTGTGCACAGACTACAGTCATTCTGCCAGAGTGCATTTTGTGCACAGACTGCAGTCATTCTGCCAGAGTGCATTTTGTGCACAGACTGCAGTCATTCTGCCAGAGTGCATTTTGTGCACAGACTGCAGTCATTCTGCCAGAGTGCATTTTGTGCACAGACTACAGTCATTCTGCCAGAGTGCATTTTGTGCACAGACTGCAGTCATTCTGCCAGAGTGCATTTTGTGGACAGACTACAGTCATTCTGCCAGAGTGCACGGCGTTCCGCGTGGCCGCAGTGCGACCTGCCCCTCTCTGCAGCGTACAGCGCGGCACGTGCGCTGCGATCCTCTGGAACGACCCGGCAGGAGGGCAGCGATTCTCTGGAACGACCCGGCAGGAGGGCAGAGATGTGGAGGCGATGCCAGACGCCAGACGCCAGACCAGCATCGAGCAGCGCACTGCTGCTCCTCCAGGGCGCCGCATCGCCTTTCTTGGAAACGGGGACTTAGCCCTGTCTTTCCACCCGCCTGTGTCAGGCCCTGTGTGACGTCACAGATCTCGATGACGCTTGATGCAATGGCCATGTGTGACATCACAGGTCACAATATCGCTTGATGCAATGGCCATGTGTGACGTCACAGGTCACAATGTTGCTTGATACAATGGCCATGTGTGACGTCACAGCTCTCGATTTTGCTTAACGCAATGGCCATGTGTGACGTCACATGTCTCGATTTTGCTTATTGCAATGGCCATGTTTGACGTCACAGGTCTCGATGTTGCTTGATGCAATGGCCAGGTGTGACGTCACAGGACTTCCCTAAGGCTGTGGCAGTCCCTCCACTGTGGGCGAACTTCCGGTCCTTGTCAACAGGCGGGGGCGTGTTGCTGTCGACCTTAGGCTGTCTCTCACCTGGCTGTCTCTCTCACCAGTCTCTCGCCAGACTGTGTCTCTCACCAGACTGTCTCTTGCCAGACTCTGTCTCTCACCAGACTGTGTCTCTCACCAGACTCTGTCTCTCACCAGACTCTGTCTCTCACCAGACTGTGTCTCTCACCAGACTCTGTCTCTCACCAGACACTGTCTCTCACCATAATGTGTCTCTCACGAGACTGTGTCTCTCACCAGACTGTGTCTCTCACCAGACTCTGTCTCTCACCAGACACTGTCTCTCACCATAATGTGTCTCTCACGAGACTGTGTCTCTCACGAGACTGTGTCTCTCACGAGACTGTGTCTCTCACCAGACTCTGTCTCTCACCAAAATGTCTCTCACCAGACTGTGTCTCTCACCAGACTCTGTCTCTCACCAGACTCTGTCTCTCACCAGACACTGTCTCTTACCAGACTGTCTCTCACCAGACTGAATCTCTCACCAGACTCTGTCTCTCACCAGACTCTGTCTCTTACCAGACTGTCTCTCACCAGACTGTCTCTCACCAGACTGTGTCTCTCACCAGACTCTGTCTCTCACCAGACTCTGTCTCTCACCATAATGTGTCTCTCACCAGACTCTGTCTCTCACCAGACTGTGTCTCTCACCAGACTCTGTCTCTCACCAGACACTGTCTCTCACCATAATGTGTCTCTCACGAGACTGTGTCTCTCACGAGACTGTGTCTCTCACCAGACTCTGTCTCTCACCAGACTCTGTCTCTCACCAAAATGTCTCTCACCAGACTGTGTCTCTCACCAGACTCTGTCTCTCACCAGACTCTGTCTCTCACCAGACACTGTCTCTTACCAGACTGTCTCTCACCAGACTGTATCTCTCACCAGACTCTGTCTCTCACCAGACTCTGTCTCTTACCAGACTGTCTCTCACCAGACTGTCTCTCACCAGACTGTGTCTCTCACCAGACTCTGTCTCTCACCAGACTGTGTCTCTCACCAGACACTGTCTCTCACCAGACTGTATCTCTCACCAGACTCTGTCTCTCACCAGACTCTGTCTCTTACCAGACTGTCTCTCACCAGACTGTCTCTCACCAGACTGTGTCTCTCACCAGACTCTGTCTCTCACCAGACTGTGTCTCTCACCAGACACTGTCTCTCACCAGACTGTGTCTCTCACCAGACTCTGTCTCTTACCAGACTGTCTCTCACCAGACTGTCTCTCACCAGACTGTCTCTCACCAGACTGTTTCTCACCAGACTGTCTCTCACCAGACTGTCTCTCACCAGACTCTTACTCTCACCAGACTGTCTCTCACCAGACTGTTTCTCACCAGACTGTCTCTCACCAGACTGTCTCTCACCAGACTCTGTCTCTTACCAGAATCTGTCTCTCACCAGACTGTCTCTCACCAGACTGTGTCTCTCACCAGACTCTGTCTCTCACCAGACACTGTCTCTGACCATAATGTGTCTCTCACCAGACTGTGTCTCTCACCAGACTGTGTCTCTCACTAGACTGTGTCTCTCACCAGACACTGTCTCTCACCATAATGTGTCTCTCACCAGACTCTGTCTCTCACCAGACACTGTCTCTCACCATAATGTGTCTCTCACCAGACTCTGTCTCTCACCAGACTCTGTCTCTCACCATAATGTGTCTCTCACCAGACTCTGTCTCTCACCAGACTGTGTCTCTCACCAGACTCTGTCTCTCACCAGACTGTGTCTCTCACGAGACTGTGTCTCTCACGAGACTGTGTCTCTCACGAGACTGTGTCTCTCACCAGACTCTGTCTCTCGACGTCATCAGACTCCGAAACACCTTCACTTTCACTCTAGTCACTGTCAGTCTACCGTCAATCTCCAGTGTCATTCTCCGATCTCTCTCTGTTCAGTGTCAGTCCAATTGTCCGTTTCTGCTCCCTCTTTTCGAATTTTTTCCAACTGCGTGAGTGGTGACGTTTCTAAAGAAACCTGAGTCTGTGTCTCTGACCAGACTCTGTCTCTCACCAGACTCTGTCTCTCACCAGACTCTGTCTCTCACCAGACTCTGTCTCTCACCAGACTGTCTCTCACCAGACTCTGTCTCTCACCAGACTCTGTCTCTCACCAGACTGTCTCTCACCATACTCTGTCTCTCACCAGACTCTGTCTCTCACCAGACTCTGTCTCTCACCAGACTGTCTCTCACCAGACTCTGTCTCTCACCAGACTCTGTCTCTCACCAGACTGTGTCTCTCACCAGACTCTGTCTCTCACCAGACTCTGTCTCTCACCAGACTGTGTCTGTCACCATAATGTGTCTCTCACCAGACTCTGTCTCTCACCAGACTGTGTCTCTCACCAGACTGTGTCTGTCACCATAATGTGTCTCTCACCAGACTCTGTCTCTCACCAAAATGTCTCTCACCAGACTGTGTCTCTCACCAGACTGTGTCTCTCACCAGACTGTGTCTCTCACCAGACTCTGTCTCTCACCAGACTGTGTCTTTCACCAGACTGTGTCTCTCACCAGACTGTGTCTCTCACCAGACTGTGTCTCTCACCAGACTCTGTCTCTCACCAGACTCTGTCTCTCACCAGACTGTGTCTTTCACCAGACTGTGTCTCTCACCAGACTCTGTCTCTCACCAGACTGTGTCTTTCACCAGACTGTGTCTCTCACCAGACTGTGTCTCTCACCAGACTGTGTCTCTCACCAGACTCTGTCTCTCACCAGACTCTGTCTGTCACCAAACTCTGTCTCTCACCAGACTGTGTCTGTCACCATAATGTGTCTCTCACCAGACTGTGTCTCTCACCAGACTGTGTCTATCACCATAATGTGTCTCTCACCAGACTCTGTCTCTCACCAAAATGTCTCTCACCAGACTCAGTCTCTCACGAGACTGTCTCTCACCAGACTCTGTCTCTCACCAGACTCTGTCTCTCATCAGATCGTCTCTCACCAGACTCTGTCTCTCACCAGACTATGTCTCTCACCAAACTGTCTCTCATCAGATCGTCTCTCAGCAGTCACTGTGACGAGCAACTTATGGTTCGGTCTCCTGTGTCACTTGTACCTAACCACGCCCCATCAACAGCAGAACTGCGAGGCCTGACCACAATTCTACGTCACGGGCAGCGGAGGCTCCACAACACCTCGGTTTGAACGTCAGCATCCAGTGTTGTGGGCAAGCGCCTTTCAAAGAGTTCTGCGTGACTGCCCATCAGTGATGACATGAATTCTGCACTGGAGCCTAGGGTCGATTTTCATGTGCGCAACTCCTTTATGTCTCACAGCGCTTGATGAAATCTTCTTGATTGACTCGGCCTTTGAAAACACAGCAATTATTTTACACAAGAATTATCTTCATCGAGCAGGTGTCCAACTTGGAATTCGATCACCATTCGCCATTGCAACCCTGCTTTTTTGTATGGACGTGTCGAATGTCTTCAACACAAGTTTGCCAAACATTTTCAGAGAAAACAAAGGGAATGAAAATGGGACGAGAGGAAATCAACTTGCCTCCATTCAGCTGCAAAAATCGTCGCCTGCTTCATTCTTACAGACTCACCCATTCGTCTTATGTGTCACGTGACGACTTAAGACGCCAGGCAGCCAGGCACTGTCATGGAACGCAGCAGACATGTCGGAACTTGTCCAGCAGGCCGACACGCCAGTCCCCGGGCATTATCAGAATGGGGACAGATTGACAGGCAACTCTGCTCAGCAGACCGCGGCACGGCTGCCTCTCCCTCAGTCAGGCGGACCTCCGCTTTCTTCTCCTCCACGCACCACGCAGGCAGTCAGTCAGGCGGACCTCCGCTTTCTTCTCCTCCACGCACCACGCACCACGCAGGCAGTCAGTCGGACCTCCGCTTTCTTCTCCTCCACGCACCACGCAGGCAGTCAGTCAGGCGGACCTCCGCTTTCTTCTCCTCCACGCACCACGCACCACGCAGGCAGTCAGGCGGACCTCCGCTTTCTTCTCCTCCACGCACCACGCACCACGCAGGCAGTCAGGCGGACCTCCGCTCTCTTCTCCTCCACGCACCACGCAGGCAGTCAGTCGGACCTCCGCTCTCTTCTCCTCCACGCACCACGCAGGCAGTCAGTCGGACCTCCGCTCTCTTCTCCTCCATGCACCACGCAGGCAGTCAGGCGGACCTCCGCTCTCTTCTCCTCCACGCACCACGCAGGCAGTCAGTCGGACCTCCGCTCTCTTCTCCTCCACGCACCACGCACCACGCAGGCAGTCAGGCGTGTCGGCCAGTCAGGGACGTCACCTGGGCTGTGACGTATACAGACGTGATGTATACCAACGTGACGTGTTCCTCACTGGATTGTGTCGAGTGGCGGCCTTTCTCTTCCAGTGCTCCCACACCCACACAGGACGGCTACTTCTTGCCATCCACACCCACAGGATGCCCACCTCTGGCCACCCACACCTACAAGATGCCCACCTCTGGCCACCCACACCCACAGGATGCCCACCTCTGGACACCCACACCCACAGGATGCCCACCTCTGGACACCCACACCCACAGGATACCCACCTCTTGCCACCAACACCCACATGACGGCCACTTCTTGCCACCCACACCCACAGGATGCCCACTTCTTGCCACCCACACCCACAGGACGGCCACTTCTTGCCACCCACACCCACAGGATGCCGACCTCTGGCCACCCATACCCACAGGATGCCCACCTCTGGACACCTACACGCACAGGTCGGCCACTTCTTGCCACCTACACCCACAGGTCGGCCACTTCTTGCCAATCACACCCACCGGATGCCCACATTCTTGCCACCCACATCAACAGGATGCCCACTTCTTGCCACCCACACCCACAGGACGCCCACTTCTTGCCACCCAAACCCACAGGATGCCCACTTCTTGCCACCCACACCCACAGAATGCCCACTTCTTGCCTCCCACACCTACAGGATGCCCACTTCTTGCCACCCACACCCACAGGATGCCCACTTCTTGCCACCCACACCCAGAGGATGGCTACTTCTTGCCACTAACACATAAAGGATGCCTTCTTTTTGTCTGTGACCTTTGCTCTTTCATGTAGAAACTCCCTATCACCCGCTAAACCGAAGTACGGCAGAAGACGACCAACAGTCTGGAGGGCAACCTCCTCTCCCTCCCCCTTCTCCTCCCCCTCCCCCCCTCCCCCCCTCCCCCACTCCCCCCTTCCCCCTACCCCCCTCCCCCCCCCCCCCTCTGTGAGACTGGGAGATCGTTAGTTCAACGTCACAGACGTACCACAAAAACAAAAAATCGTCCCAAGAGGAGTTTCGTCAACCTTCCATCATGTGTACACACAGATCACCAGCGCATGGCAGCCCCTTACCCAGTGGTCTCCCCTCCTGCATGAGTGCACAGTCAGCCCCATATCCAGTGGTCTCCCCTCCTGCAGGAGTGCACAGTCAGCCCTTTACCCAGTGGTCTCCCCCCTGCATGAGTGCACAGTCAGCCCCATACCCAGTGGTCTCCCCTCCTGCACGAGTGCACAGTCAGACCCATATCCAGTGGTCTCCCCTCCTGCACGAGTGCACAGTCAGCCCCATATCCAGTAGTCTCCCCTCCTGCATGAGTGCACAGTCAGCCCCTCAACCTCTGCTCTCCCCTCCTGCACGAGTGCACAGTCAGCCCCATATCCAGTGGTCTCCCCTCCTGCAGGAGTGCACAGTCAGCCCCATATCCAGTGGTCTCCCCTCCTGCATGAGTGCACAGTCAGCCCCATATCCAGTGGTCTCCCCTCCTGCACGAGTGCACAGTCAGCCCCATATCCAGTGGTCTCCCCTCCTGCACGAGTGCACAGTCAGCCCCATATCCAGTGGTCTCCCCTCCTGCAGGAGTGCACAGTCAGCCCCTTACCCAGTGGTCTCCCCTCCTGCAGGAGTGCACAGTCACCCCCATATCCAGTGGTCTCCCCTCCTGCAGGAGTGCACAGTGTCACGAACGCAGTGGTCGGGGCGCTGAGCGTGATGCACGTTCTGAGTGATAGTTTTGATTATGTTGGTTAAACCTGTGTTTTTGCGTGCCGCACGAGTTCTTTGAGGGGGATTGGCGGGGTTTTGCAATAAATGCAGCGGGGTTTTGACGGTTAGTGGTCCCTGTTCACTTGCGGTCGAACAGGCTGGGAGGTTGCTGTCGGGGAGCGGGGCGATGCGATGAGCTTGGGCTCTGTGTGGTCGGGGAATGGGGCGGTGCGAAGAGCTTGGGCTCTGTGTGACGGTGCTATGGACATGTGAGTAGACCGGCTTATTGTGTTCTGTGGTTCCGCGGTGTTTTGGCGGATTTAGCCAGTAAGTGTTGCTGTTGTACAACCGGCTGTTCGGACTGCGGTGTATGAAGTGTAAGATTGTTCTGGCCTGTGAGTGGCCTGGTTTGGTTAGTAGATATTGCTGTTATGTACCTTACCGGGTTGATTGCTGTGTATGCCGTGTAGGAGTTCCCGGCGATGTTGGTAGGCAAGTAGAAACAAAGTGCTGTTGTTGCAATTTACGGACCTGTCTGTTGCCGTGTCTGCAATGTATTATTGACTTGCCATGTTGAACTTTGCGAGCGTGGCGTTGTGAAAAACTATTCTGTCATTCTGAAATACAAAGTTTCTTCAGTTTTCAAAGTTCCCTACTCGTGTCGAGTTATACTTTCACCCGCTTAGACCTCGGGCAATCCGGGTCGTAACACACAGTCAGCCCCTTACCCAGTGGTGTCCCCTCCTGCATGAGTGCACAGTCAGCCCCATACCCAGTGGTCTCCCCTCCTGCAGGAGTGCACAGTCAGCCCCATACCCAGTGGTCTCCCCTCCTGCAGGAGTGCACAGTCAGCCCCATACCCAGTGGTCTCCCCTCCTGCAGGAGTGCACAGTCAGCCCCATACCCAGTGGTCTCCCCTCCTGCACGAGTGCACAGTCAGCCCCATACCCAGTGGTCTCCCCTCCTGCAGGAGTGCACAGTCAGCCCCATACCCAGTGGTCTCCCCTCCTGCAGGAGTGCACAGTCAGCCCCATATCCAGTGGTCTCCCCTCCTGCAGGAGTGCACAGTCAGCCCCATATCCAGTGGTCTCCCCTCCTGCAGGAGTGCACAGTCAGCCCCATATCCAGTGGTCTCCCCTCCTGCAGGAGTGCACAGTCAGCCCCATACCCAGTGGTCTCCCCTCCTGCAGGAGTGCACAGTCAGCCCCATATCCAGTGGTCTCCCCTCCTGCAGGAGTGCACAGTCAGCCCCATATCCAGTGGTCTCCCCTCCTGCATGAGTGCACAGTCAGCCCCATATCCAGTGGTCTCCCCTCCTGCAGGAGTGCACAGTCAGCCCCATATCCAGTGGTCTCCCCTCCTGCAGGAGTGCACAGTCAGCCCCATATCCAGTGGTCTCCCCTCCTGCAGGAGTGCACAGTCAGCCCCATATCCAGTGGTCTCCCCTCCTGCAGGAGTGCACAGTCAGCCCCATACCCAGTGGTCTCCCCTCCTGCAGGAGTGCACAGTCAGCCCCATATCCAGTGGTCTCCCCTCCTGCAGGAGTGCACAGTCAGCCCCATATCCAGTGGTCTCCCCTCCTGCATGAGTGCACAGTCAGCCCCATATCCAGTGGTCTCCCCTCCTGCAGGAGTGCACAGTCAGCCCCATATCCAGTGGTCTCCCCTCCTGCAGGAGTGCACAGTCAGCCCCATATCCAGTGGTCTCCCCCCTGCATGAGTGCACAGTCAGCCCCATATCCAGTGGTCTCCCCTCCTGCAGGAGTGCACAGTCAGCCCCATACCCAGTGGTCTCCCCCCTGCAGGAGTGCACAGTCAGCCCCATATCCAGTGGTCTCCCCTCCTGCATGAGTGCACAGTCAGCCCCATATCCAGTGGTCTCCCCTCCTGCAGGAGTGCACAGTCAGCCCCATACCCAGTGGTCTCCCCTCCTGCATGAGTGCACAGTCAGCCCCATATCCAGTGGTCTCCCCTCCTGCAGGAGTGCACAGTCAGCCCCATATCCAGTGGTCTCCCCTCCTGCATGAGTGCACAGTCAGCCCCATATCCAGTGGTCTCCCCTCCTGCAGGAGTGCACAGTCAGCCCCATATCCAGTGGTCTCCCCTCCTGCAGGAGTGCACAGTCAGCCCCATATCCAGTGGTCTCCCCTCCTGCATGAGTGCACAGTCAGCCCCATATCCAGTGGTCTCCCCTCCTGCAGGAGTGCACAGTCGCCCATACCGTGGTCTCCCCCTGCAGAGTGCACAGTCAGCCCCATACCCAGTGGTCTCCCCTCCTGCAGGAGTGCACAGTCAGCCCATACCAGTGGTCTCCCCCTGCAGGAGTGCACAGTCAGCCCCATATCCAGTGGTCTCCCCCCTGCATGAGTGCACAGTCAGCCCCATATCCAGTGGTCTCCCCTCCTGCACGAGTGCACAGTCAGCCCCATATCCAGTGGTCTCCCCTCCTGCAGGAGTGCACAGTCAGCCTCATATCCAGTGGTCTCCCCTCCTGCAGGAGTGCACAGTCAGCCCCATATCCAGTGGTCTCCCCCTGCAGGAGTGCACAGTCAGCCCCATATCCAGTGGTCTCCCCCCTGCATGAGTGCACAGTCAGCCCCATACCCAGTGGTCTCCCCCCTGCAGGAGTGCACAGTCAGCCCCATACCCAGTGGTCTCCCCCCTGCAGGAGTGCACAGTCAGCCCCTCCACCTCTGCTGGCCTGCTGAAAACCTGTCTCCCCCCTGCAGGAGTGCACAGTCAGCCCCATATCCAGTGGTCTCCCCTCCTGCAGGAGTGCACAGTCAGCCCCATACCCAGTGGTCTCCCCTCCTGCAGGAGTGCACAGTCAGCCCCATATCCAGTGGTCTCCCCTCCTGCAGGAGTGCACAGTCAGCCCCATACCCAGTGGTCTCCCCCCTGCATGAGTGCATAGTCAGCCCCATACCCAGTGGTCTCCCCCCTGCAGGAGTGCACAGTCAGCCCCATATCCAGTGGTCTCCCCTCCTGCATGAGTGCATAGTCAGCCCCATATCCAGTGGTCTCCC